>JAJLXG010000042.1:0-82395 GCA_030571235.1 Wickerhamomyces sp. yHMH26
CATCGACGCTCGGGAGGCCCAACGACCATGGTGCTGAAAGATGATAAGCTAGTCGAATCCAAGAGGAATCGACCAGAAGGCGTGGTGAATAGAAGAAGCAACGAAAAGAGGAGAAAAGTACCATAGTTACTACTGGGCATATACTACCAGAGATATATATAGATTTGAACCGTTTAATAAATACAGTTAAGGAAAAAAAAAAATTACTCACCAAGTTCTAGGTAGTACCAAAGTTTGAGGTGATATTGTCTAATCCATTAAGAATAGTCTTAGGTTGTTCAATAAACTGCATAAATTCGTGATTTTCTATCTCCGTGATATAACTCAAGATCTCTTTCATCGAGAGTGATGTTTATTTTACCGGGTTGTTATGAACCTTTCTAGTCATCTTCATGTGAAGTCAATTTTTTGGTGGATGGGACATATAGTTATGGCAACGGCTTAACTTTTCCGAAAACGTAGAAGACACTTTCACCAAATTAAAATGAGGTATCCTCGACCAGCTGCTCTCTGTATCACCTTGTTTATATCTAATCTGCCCACATTTAATTGCCGCAAGTTTTTATTTTGTTTTAGTTGTTGACCAGCCGGGTAATTAACGGATGTGGCTGTTTTGTACATATGGGTTACCCGACTAGAAACTAGTGTGATTCGCTGATATATTCATCAATGTAAGTAGCTTATTTAGGTCAAGTAAGGTTTTCACTTCTTTCTGTTGTATAATAGAATTTTGCATATATAATACAATAGTCATCATAGGTCATCAAAAATCAGGACTATCATCATGAGCAATATAAAAACTAATAATAGAAAAAGCTGAACTAAGTCATTCTTAAATCTACTAACTTCTAACTGCTCAATACTACGTACATAAAAATTTCAAAAGCCTCCGATGCTTCTGAAAACTAAATGATTGGATAGAGAAAGCTTCTATAAATCTTAAAAGACCTTTAAGCTATTCACCTCAGTATGATATTTTGAGAAGTATATGTTTTTTATATTCTATAGTGCAGACCGCCAGCTGTCATTTAAGCGCGGGTAAATAAATCCGATAACACCTCTTCGCAGACCGCTGCAGCTAGTGTTGACGAGACGTTTCCACCACAGAAAAGTGTGTAATTATATGGATACATTACAAAAAATGAAGGATAGCTAGTAGGTTTATTGCTGTGGGTATGGTTTCGACGTATTCGTCTATTGGATGTATTGCATCAGGGTAGTTGGTAACAATGATAGTATTATTTTAACTGATTTAGAGCGTTGTTGATGAATCGTGCTCAGCAGTTAATAAATGAATAGCATGAATATTCTATTATAGCACATGTGCTTCAGTGTCAAATCGCATATTTCTTCTTTGAACTGAGATTCATCGGTACTGAGAAGCCTGTACGACTTGTTTGAATTCACAAATAACCGCCTAGAGTGATCGATTATTACTGCGAACCTTATAATTTACCTCCACTCACATGTACTCTTTAGGTGCTGCTGCTTAAGCGAAAGCTTGAAAACCTTCTGTTTAGATTGGGAAGGCGATCACAGTAAGCTTCTAATCTTTTTGAATCAGGCTACAGCTATTATTAATACTGGCCATCTACCATCCTTTTAGCGCTTAAACAATTTTATGAATTTTTTGCAATCAATGGAATAAGAATGATCTGTGGTGTGCGAAACGTCTGACGTATAAGCAGTTCAGATTGCCTAGCAACCTCAGTTATCTTGATCTACCGTTTATTTTGCTGGCTCAGGTACTCATTTTTTTTCAGACAGCAGGGTGGGACTTGTACATAAATATGCTTATCGGGAATGTGGTAATTCAGAATGTTCTCTCTGTTGTCACAACTGAATTTGGGGAAGCTGAAAACCTATCATCTAACACGATCATCGCTGTGACAGTAAACTGCATTGTATAATACATATAACTATATATTTACCTCAAATTCAACAGCCTTTTGGTCCTTGCAGTGCAGTAGTCTTTGTAAAAGTCTAAAAGCTCTGGATCATTCAAAACAAGCTTTCCTTCACCTATATTGTGCCATTGAGACACACATCTTTCAACACCAACGACAATTGTCATACCTTTATCTGGATTTGCTTCAACCTCGGCAAACTCGTCTTTTCCCAAAACAACGTGATTGAAGATCGACTCAGCAGCAGCTTGACCTTGACGCCATGCACCACCAGCAGTCTTGATGGCAGCACGGTCAACAATATCACCGACAACAAATATATTTTGACAATTAGAACCTCTAATCAATTGTCTGAGATCAACTTTGACTTCTTGTTTCAATGGTTCGATATAATCTTGAAATAATGGAATCAATGGTTGAATGTTGTTACTATGAGAGTTAGACCACAGAACAACATCGGTCTTGATAATTCTACCATCCGTGGTAACCAAGTGTCCATTACCTTCTTCAGCAACTCTTGTGTTCAACAACAGAACAACACCTGCTTCATGGATCAGTTTCTCAATCTCCACTTTAAACCTTTCATGGGCGTATATTTCAGGTGGGAGCTGGGGGTAAGGATGAATCAAAATCACTTTCTTTTTATGATGATAATGTTCAACTATCTCACCTGCAAGTTCAATTCCTAAAGCTCCGGCACCAACAACAGTGACAATTTCAGCATTATCGACTTTTGGTTTGAAAGATTCAACTTCTTGAACAAAGTGATCCTCAGTGAAAGCCACCGGATCATAAGGCCAGTTTCTTTTTCTACCAGGAGAAAACACCGCATAATCAAACTTCAACTCTTGTTCTATAGCATCATCATTATTTAACTTGTACTTCAAAGTGTTAAAATTGGTGAAACTGGTACACTTTCCATGTATGAATTTGAAATGAAGATTGGAAGGCAGTTTCAATTCCTCTTTGAGATTAGCAGAGGTATCCAGCACCTTCTTTTTGAAATCCTCATCGTTTGATTCAACATGTTCAAAAGTAAAGTTCCAATTTTCAACGTTGATATAGGTGTATCTTGCAAATTTTGTATCAATGACAGCCTTTGGAATACCCAAAAGGTTGATGAACCCTGCTCTTGGATCAATGATGTATAGTTCCAGTTGCTTGGTAGACAGTGGCTTCGTCTCTAGGAATAATTCCACAAACTTTTTGATCGATGGCAGACCACCAAAAGAGCAACCGATCCAAACGATTCTCTGAGCAGTCATTATATTTCTCTGAGCAGTGCTTTTTTTTTTTTTTTTGGACAAAGAGTCTGTAAGAGTCTATCTTGTGATATTCTGTGCTTTAAGAAGCTCGATTTGCAAAGTAGTGTCTGTGACCTTGACTCTGTAGGTATTTGAGAATATGCAGGGTGTTTTGTGTTTTCGGAACAGTTTCGGCAGACGAACAACAATTGGGAGGTTGGCCTTGTGATTTCGGATCCTAAAGTATGAAGCCAAGAGGGAATGAACGTGCCTTTATATAACACAGTTTCGAAGAATCAGGTGTCGTTGAACGCTTGATCTTTTTAATGAAAGACCGACAAAATCTATATTGTATTCTATATCGTGTGATTTCAAGAGAAAAAGAGCAAGTACTGAGAAGCCAGTCCAGAAAGAGAAGTCCAAGAACACTGTGAGCTGTACGACTATCAAGATTGATCAGAGGAAACTGAAGGGCCCTAAAGCACGATTCAGATGATCTCCATTATCTTTTCCATCGGCCTTATTCGATATGAAAGTGGAAAGAGGACACAGCTGCTGCTTTGTTAATCCGAGCGGATTTAAGCGGAATAAGCGCTGTTGAGCCGGTCCAAATACAGTTGCCATGGCGATTCGAAACGCGTGCGAATATTTCCTGATTTGGACGAACAAAAACACGAGGAAAAAAAAAAAAACACAAAACGAAAAACCAAAACAAAACAAAAGATATCATCACGGCCATATTGAATTTTTTTCCCCCCAAGAGTCCCCAAAAGGCCCAGAAATTACTCGTGGCACAAACTCACCTACCACAGCTATAACAGTATTTGACAATTCCTCGGGAGCTCCACCCTCTATCTGTTCGAATTTTTCTTACATTCCCAACTCTCCCCACCTAATCATTTTGTCTCCTCGTCAAACAAACCAAGAAAGCGAAATCAAATGTCCCAAAGACTAAGGAGTGAAACCAATTTGCCGCTTTCACAACTCGACGTCAATCAAGTACAAAATGTCAGTCACATCCCACAAATGTCTTCAGCTTTGAAAAGAACATCAGGAAGGGCTTCAGGGAGACAATCCTTAATAGGTGCCCCAAGAACAAATATGCTGCTTATGAGCCAAAAAAGAACTTCAACCACGGGAATAAATGAGACGGTTCAGCAAAGTACGTTGAGAAGTGGGAAAAGAAAGAGTTTGGCTGGGGCAAACAGCGTTTCTAGACCTACTCATAGAGCATCTTCTTTTGGATTGGGAACCATGGCTTCATTATCTCAATCTAAAGATCCAAGACCCTTACGAGACAAAAATTTTCAACAAAACATGCAACAGGAGATCTACGATTACCTTCTCACAAACAATTTTGAGTTGGAGATGAAGCATCCATTATCTGCTAAATCTTTGAAGAACCCGACCCAAAAAGATTTTGTGATGATTTTCCAATATCTGTATAAGAAGGTTGATCCTGGTTACAGATTCACAAAGAGTATTGAACATGAGGTTTACTATGTTTTGAAAAGTATCAAATATCCATATCTTGAATCCATTAATAAATCTCAAATTTCAGCAGTTGGTGGTCAAAATTGGTCTGTTTTTTTGGGTATCTTACATTGGTTGGTCGAACTAATTTCTAAAGTAGAGAACATCACATCTACATACACTCAAAGAACGCAAGATCTAACGGAGAATGGAGACCTTGAGGGAGAAAAGCTTTTTGTGAATTACATTATCAAATCATACAATGCTTTCTTAAACAATATTGACGACTATTCAAATTATTTCAATGAGATGGAAAAAGAATACGAGGTATTTACCAGTGAGATCGTTGTACAGACCGAGGTATTCAAGAAGGAAAATGTTGTGTTCAAGGAGCAGTATCAAAAGCTGGCCACAGAGGCTGAATCTTTGAATGCCATACAGAAGAAATCAGAAGCATTAGAAAGTGACCTTTTCAAGTTCAAAGCATACATAGAATCGATGGAGAGTAGAAAACAAAGATGGCATACTGTTCTTGAGCAGATAAAACAAGAGATGGTAAACTCAGAATCTGAGCTGGAGAAGACCGAAGAGGAAAAGAGTCTGATACAGAGGCAGATTTCAGAGCAAGGGCTTACACCAAACGATATCGACAGAATGAACACAGAAAGAGATCGTGTTTCGAAGTCAATTGATTCTGTTAACCAAAGATTGAATGAAATTTCGAAGATTGTTCACTCCAAAGAGCAAGAAGCACAACAGGTATACGAGACTCTTCTGGCAACAGTGAAAGAATACAATTACAGTGTTTACTCTCTTGCTTCCACATCTGCTACTGAGATTGATGCTGCCAAATATGCAGTGAAACTAGACAATCTTCTGAGTGAAGATCGTCTTGGGTTGAGACCAGAATCTTTACTTGATGGTCAAGATTTGAAGTCCATAAGAACCAACTTGCAAGATTTGAAAAACAAAGTCAGTTCCAAAGTTCATCAGGCTCAAGATGAGGGAATCAACTTCCAAGAGAAGCTTGACTCTTTGAATGAGGTTCTTAATGAGAAAACCGAGACGATAGAGTCACTCGAGGCCAAACTTTCTGCTGGTAAGTTGGACTACGAAGAACTGTATGATACGATGAACAAAGATGCGACATCCTATCATGCAGAAATCGAAAGATTGGATAGCGAATTGAAAAACATGCAATCTGAATCAAGACAGCATATGCTTTTGTTGGAACAACATTCAAAGACGATCGATATGGAGTACAATAAACTAGTCAGTCATATACAACAAGAGAGAGAGATCTTACACGCAAAAGTCCAACAGATGATAGAGACAGTGATAAACTTGAAGATTAACGTTCAAAATTCATTAGACGATCTGGATTTGATGACACTCAAAGTTTTGGAGAAAGAAAAGGATGGAAACGTTGTGTAAATTATAATGGGGTGCAATGAATACTGGTGTGGTTTTGAATGTTATTTAGTTGGCTTTTATCTAAAGATGTATTATATTGATACAATGTAGTAAAAAAAAAACTTGAGATAATGACCATAGCTTAATCTTCATTCTCATTCAACAGGTCGTCCAAAATTTTTTGATACTTACCATTAGTAGCATTATTGGCCCTTCTTAATCGTTTTTCAGCAATAGCATATGCTTCTTCCTGCTTTTCACTTTCATAATCGTACAAATTACCAAGATCGATCATTGCTTCAGCATAATTGACCCATGATTGTGGTTCCTCTTCTTCTTCGGCAATCTCAAAAAATTTCACAGCTTTTTCATTGAACTTGATAGCTTCCTTTTGTGCTTTTTTGGCACTGTAGCCTTCAATGACTGCATTGTCATATGTTATTGCTGTGAAAATCGCAGACGGAGCTTCTGCAGCTTGAAGTAATAGTTGACCTGTTCTCAAAGAAACTTGTTTCAAAAATTTGAGATTTTTCTCTTCTTTTGATGTCAATTTATCAGTGTCTTTGTTCAAGAGACCTCCATGCTCTTTCAATACGTAATCACCAAATAATTGACCATGCTTTATCAGCCAGTTGAAGTATTCTTCAGATTCTCGTACCTTGTATAGAGGGTGAGACTTTTGAAGGTTGGATTCTCTATCTTCATCTTCATCTTCTTCATCATCTGAATCAAGGCCTTCAGCTAAATCGTCTTTCCCAAAGTTCCTTACAATCTCCAACAAATCATCCAGAGATCTCAAGGTTTCGAATACAGCAGTATCAAATAATGAATAGTTTTCAAGTAGAAGTACTGACTCTTCACCTTTTTCGTAACTTTTCAAAGCTTCATCCAAAATAATGGAGATATCTGGTGATTTGCTTGATTTCTTTGTCTCAATATCATAGTGTGAGATGAACTCCAATGGAATTCTGTTGATTAATATTCTAGCTTTAGCAAAATCCAACTCGATGGAATCAGGAAATTGATCTTGACCCAATTCAACACGTTCCAAAGCAGCTTCGAAAAACTGTTTAACTGCACTTTTTCTCTTCTCAACTTCCTTCTCCTCCTCCTCATCATCATCCTCGGCCTCAGTGTTGAACAGTGCGAGCTCAGATAGGGCAAGAGCATAAATTGAATGGAATTCCGATGGTAGTTTAGACTCTTCAGTTTGATGTCTCAATAGTCTATCACATTCATGGATGATACCGTTAAGCACCAATTCTGTTTCCCTATCGGAAGCCAAGTATGTTGTCCAAAGACCTTTCAATTGAGCAAGTTCGTCATCAGCATCAACATCGTCATCCAACTCCACTGATAAATGGTTTGATGATTGGGGTTGTACTTCAGATGTGTCGTTGAGGTCTTCCTTCTTTCCAGATTCATCTGTAGGTTTCGTTGTGCTTGAGCTACTGCTTTCAGATTTCTGCTTCTTACGCTGTTTGGCAGACTTTCCAAGTCCAAGTGTTCTCTTAGCCATCGTTACTCAATGGTCACTACTAGTGGTAATGGATATCAAAGATGTAAATCTTCTTGATGCCCTCGAATTTTTTTTTTTTTTTTTCACAAAACATGAGATCATCACCAACGTCTCCAATAACACCGGCCTGACAAGAAGCAAGACATTTCACCATGTGACCAAATTGAGCAAGGTCCAGAGTGTAAGCTGTGACGTATCATTTACAGGGCTAAGTTCCACGGACTTTAACCGAGCTTAGTACAAAGAACCATATCCCGCAACTCCATTTCAAACTCCACTCGCCACAATCTCGGGCTTTGAAGAAAAAAACACATACAAAGACCGCTTCACTAGCCACACAAGAGCACGTGACTTTGGCTGATAGCGACAGTAATAGCCTGCAGGCCAAAAAAGAAGAAATAACCAAAAAAAAAAAATATTCTATTTGATACTTTGATGTCTTTATTCGTTCTATGCCACTAAGTAGATCACCATGGTCAACTTACTCGCTTCTTTAAATTGTTCCGGTGAGACGCATCTTCTGGTGGGGCTTTCAAGTCTGACTTACACCAGAGTCCAGTCGATTCTGGCCAATAACGCTAAACCAAAAGTCATAACAAATGACAGCAGCATCAATATTCCACAAAACCTTCAGAATTTAGAGAAAGAAGGAAAATTGGAGATTATCCAAAGACCTTTTGATATTGAATTTGATCTTGTGACTTTAGGAAGAAGTGAGGTTGGTCATATTGTCGATAGAGTTTTTGTCAACTTATCGGAGCATTACTCTGAATTAAAGAAGAAGATCTTCAACAAATGTCAAGTTTACAGAATCCCTATCAATACCACTGAATCAAATGATTTATCGACATTCACACTTCTTTCCACATTCACCGATGGTGATTTTCAAATGGGTATAACAACATCTGGTAAAGGCTGTAAATTAGCCAATAGAATCAAGAGAGAGATAATCACACATCTACCCAAGGACATTGGAAAAATTTGTGAAAGAGTGGGAACGCTGAGAGAGAGAATACAGACAGAAGATAGATCGCAACTCCTTGAACATTACAAGAATGATTATGAAAAGCTATTACAATGTGAGCTTGGTGAACATGAGGAAGATTCCGTGCAGAGCTCAAGATTCAACAACTTCATCAGTGAGTTCAACATGACCGAAGCACAAAAAAAACTCCAAAGATCTAGATGGTTGTCACAGGTGGTTGAATATTACCCTTTCACAGCACTAGCTTCGATTTCTATTAATGACTTATCCAATGAATATAAATCATCAACGACACAAGAGTCAAAGACCACAACGGCGCAAGATAAAACTTCAAAGATTCAAAAGACAGATTCAGAAAAAGAGGCAAAGAGTGACCTCAAGCTCATAAATCAAGTGGAGACAGTCTCAGAAGATCAAATAATTGAGAAAAAAGGATCCATATCGTTA
The DNA here is from genome assembly GCA_030571235.1 of Wickerhamomyces sp. yHMH26. NCBI lineage: Eukaryota > Fungi > Ascomycota > Saccharomycetes > Phaffomycetales > Wickerhamomycetaceae > Wickerhamomyces > Wickerhamomyces sp. yHMH26. The sequence continues at coordinate 8,989 of JAJLXG010000042.1, forward strand.
GTTGGTGCTGGTCCAGGATCTTTATCATTCCTTACCTTGGGTGCATTACATGAAATCAACACGGCAGATTTGATTCTTGCGGATAAACTAGTTCCAAATGAAGTCATTGAACTAATTCCTTCAAAGACTGAGAAGTTCATCGCTAGAAAATTTCCTGGTAATGCAGAGGCTGCCCAGGAAGAACTTTTGTCATTAGGTTTGAGAGCTTTGCAAGAAGGCAAGAAAGTCGTGAGATTGAAACAAGGTGATCCATATATATTCGGAAGAGGTGGTGAGGAGTATGCTTTTTTCCAACATCATGGATTTAAACCTTTGGTGCTTCCTGGTATCACATCAGCATTGTCATCAGCAGTCAGTTCAGATATACCGGCCACCCAAAGAGACGTTGCTGACCAAGTTCTGATATGTACCGGCACAGGTAGAAGAGGTGTGTTGCCTAACCTGCCGGAGTTCGTCACCACCAGAACAACCGTGTTCTTGATGTCACTTCATAGAATTAACGATTTGATTCCTGCATTGATCGCTAAGGGATGGGACCCGGAAGTTCCATCTGCTATTGTCGAGAGATCATCTTGTCCCGACCAGAGAGTCACCCGAGCAAAACTGAAACATTTGGTAGAAGCAGTGGAAGAAATTGGTTCCAGACCTCCAGGTTTATTAATTGTTGGACACGCTTGTGAAGTTCTGGTGAAGTCTCAGGAGGGTAAAAAATGGGTTGTTGAAGAAGGGTACCAAGCCACAACGAATGATGGTGGTATTTCCAGTTTATTGCATAGCATCAGTGCGTAGTAATTGATCTAAAAGCCTGAGCATTTATAAAATTGACATGTCTACTGTAGTGATTTTGAAACTTCCGCTATTGCTTTGAAGTTGTAACTATTCTGCGTACTCACAAAATAAAGTAGTGAGGGAATTTGAAGAGTATAAGACTCAAGACTCACTCCCCTAGCCTTCACTTAACGGTTCTGCAACTATCCATCGAGCTTCACTCAAATAAGGCTTTTTTCCAAAGAGGAGCGCTTTTTCTTGTAGTTCAATGGCATTCAGTTCAATGATTAGACATAACTATATGAGTTCATCAATAAGGAGCAAGACAAGGATGACATTCATCGATTAAGCTTCTTTACCTTTTTGAGGTTTCTATTCATTTAAGGAAGAATTCGTGTTCCCATTGGAGGATTGGAAGAATCGTGAAAGCTGAATTCACGAGATATGATGTGAGGAAAGTTGAAGATTTCGATTAACAAAATTCTGTCTTTGGGTTGTTTGTGTTTGATAAATTCGAGTTGAAGGAAAACCTCTGGGGCATTTTTCGATAGAGATTTCATGTAAGTGAATCCATAAAGTACGTTCAAGATCTGAAATATAATAATTTCGCGATATAAATCATAAAGACTTTGACATCGGAATCAAAAAGAAATAGATAAGGTAAACGCTAAAAACAGGAATCATTGAGCTATGATCAAATACCAAAGGGTGACTATACCATACAGGTTGCTGAGATCTTTCCATTCTTCGAACATCGGTGAGAAGATCCAACCGTTTGAGACCGGTTTCGTGTTTGATATGGATGGTGTTTTGGTTAAAGGTTCCAAACCGATCCCAAGAGCCAAAGAAGCATTGCAACTTCTAAACGATCGTCAGATTCCTTGGATATTGATGACGAATGGTGGCGGTATTTCAGAACAGCAAAGGGCATCAGCCTTAGGTAGCAAACTGGGGTTGGAAATCAGAGTTGAACAAATCGTTCAGGCACACACTCCACTTATCGCTTTGCCAAACAAAGAAGAACAGACGGTGTTGGTTATTGGAGGTGATTCGGATCATAGTAAGAGAGTTGCACAAGGATATGGATTCAAGAAAGTATTGATACCTGCTGATTACATCAAGACAAATCAATCGATATGGCCATTCCACACAAAATCCCTTTTAGAGTTCGGTGAAGTTGTTCCACAAGTTGATCAAATCCCAATTGACAACATATTGGTCTTCAATGATTCTAGAGACTTGGGTACGGACATCCAAGTCATCTCAGATATTCTTTACAGAAATCCAGAAACACATGTCATTTTTTCAAACACAGATTGGCTTTGGGCAAATGAGTATACAATTCCAAGGTTCGGACAAGGTGTTTTAAGGTTCTTGCTTGAGAGTTTATACACAAAAAACCACAATGGCAAACTACTTAACAAAACCGTTTTGGGAAAGCCCACAAAGATTGCATATGACTTTGCACACCATATTCTTTTGAATCGAGCACATGAAATCCACGGAAAGACTCTGGTACATGAAACAAGTTTCAAAAGAACAGAACCGGTGTTTGGTAAAGACATAACAAATTCGCATATGAAAGAAGTATTCATGGTTGGTGACAATCCCGCAAGTGATATAATTGGTGGCTACAACTACGGCTGGAACACACTTCTGGTGAAAACTGGGGTATACCGTGCAGGTGACGAACTTGCTGTGCCTCCTACCATCATTGGGAAGGATGTTCACGATGTTGTCACCGGCGCTTTGAAGAAGGTTGGTTTGTACTGAATCTATAGAGTAAGCGAGCACTTTACCAGATACTATATATATATACAGTTCTTTTGTTTTGTATGAGTCAGTGTGCACTAGCGCGATTCCCGAGAGGTTTTGTCCAAGCTCGGCCATGTCGTCATCCTCGGAAATAACAGAAAATCCTGAGGTAAATTCCAAGGTGTGTTGATAACAAACAGAGAGGTATAAAAATTGAACTTTCTGTCCTGTTTCACAATCTTGGAATATTCTCAGTGATTAAAAGTCTCGAACTTTGACAAAAGCTCTGCCTTTACTATTTAAACCCCCCAACAAAGCCCTGATAGATTCACACTTACCATCTATCACACCATGTCTACTTCTTCAACTAACGCCACCGAGATCTCTGCGGAATCCAAGGAGGCAAATTTCCCAAACAACACCTCACCTTCCAGTTCGCCACTGAGTAAAGTGTTGAAACCAAAGAAGAAGTCCAAGAAGTTATGTAACTACAAGTCTTGCACCACGCCTCACTCCATCATTGGTGATTGCAGCTTCTGTTTCAAGAAGTTCTGCGGCCGTCATAGGCTGCTTGAGAGTCATGATTGCGAACATTACCGTGAAGTACAGAAAGATTACCACGACAGAAATGCTAAACAACTGGAAAGTCAGCGAACTGTGGTCTCAAAAGTATAGATATATAACCTGCAACTCCCCTTCCACATCCCTATTAATGTTTCATGCTCTCATGTTTTGATTTTTTGCCGTCACTCTTCCCATTGGCCTTATGGGCTATGTCACCTTTTTTTTTTTAATCCACTTTTACTATTGGCCACTTAATAATGATCCTTCCTCCCCACAATTGCTGCCACTCAAGAATACTTCAGCGACATCACTCTCTTAGAAGGCCATATACCTTTTTCATGTTGTTTTGGTTTTGCTCTTATACTGTTTCTGCCCGCTACATTTTTTTTACTTTATTATATTGTATACTAAATATAGCATTGTTGATGAGTTTACAATCACTGAATCGTAGTTTATAAAATCGTTAGTTATCTTTCATCTGTCTTGTATGAAATATATGTCTGTGCTAAATATCTATAAATCATCATCGATACTATCCAAACTGATGGCCTGTCCAGGTTTGAAAGCAGGCAGTCCAAGGAAAGGACAACCAGAACATCTGAAGGCATCACCCAAGGAACATGATCCACAGCCACCGGTTTTACCTTCAATAGTGAAATCAATCTCACTTAGTTCTTTGGTAGAGAACTGAACTTTTGGTGCAACATCTTCTACCTTGTCTTCAAATCCAAATGCGTCTTTTTCCGCTAGGCCACATGTACAATCTTTGCAGGCTTTTCTTCTCTTGACACCACCTTGTGTTGGTTCCCGTAGACAAATGATGGAGCCTAGGTTCAATGGCTTATGTCTTATTAATTCATCTTCGTTAATTAGCTCGTCTTCATCGGAATCATCAGAAATGTCAGTAAAGTACTTTAACTTCTCATCTGTGACGTCCGAGAAAAGTTCTGGAATATTCGATGGAAATGGGTATGGAGAGGGAGATTGAGATGAAGATGCAGGTGAAGCTGAAGAATCTTTCATAGTGAGTCTTTTGAACTTCAAAGATGATAATTTGGAACCAACTCTTGACGTTGTTTTCTTCGTTAACTGAGCAGGAGCTGTTTGTGTCTTTAATGCAGATTTGATTGAGTGAAGGTTTGGGATGGATGGATTAAAATTTTCAGAGTCCAGATAATAAATAGAGTCATAGTAGTTTTGTTTCAATTGTGATTTCTTGAGAGCAATATTTGAAAGTAGGTATTGATCAATTGTGGATGATGGCAGAGATCTTTGAATTTCTTGCCTTTTAGTTGAGATGATGGAATCAGCATTAGGCAGTGTGACCACTGTTTCGTTTAATATTAGAAGCACCGAGGTCATTGTTGAAGATGAGGCACAGAATGTGATATTGTGTAGTTAGTGATATATGTGAAAAGTCCCTCTTGAAATTATGAGTTGTTTTTATGTCCAGATGGGAAAGACGTAGTGGAGAAAAGATCCTACGGAAATTTAAAGTCACGTCCAAGCTTAGAATAGGTGAGAATAAGATAAGGTGTTGAGTTTCCGTTTCAGTAGAATTTGTAAATGTCGTTAAACAAGTTATCAGTTACTTGAGTGATACTCTATTATAGATGGAAAGCTGTACTTATATTTTTTTTTTTTTTTTTGCTCCCACTTATTTTTTTCTTTTTATGCTGACTCCATCTGCTTGGTCATTTTTTATCTTTTCCATCTGATTAGCTGAACTCAGGAGGAGCACGTGACTTTTACGTAATTGAGAATAAGACGTGTTTTCTAAGCTGTGATTGGCTGAAACTTTTGCGACGCCAAAATAAAAAAAAAAAAAAAAGTTTCCATAACAACTATTGTAAGAAAAAATCAAAATAAACAAAACTGCAACTGAGAAACACAACGGACATTTGCTCGTGAAATCAACTGTAGCGGCTCATTTGGTGACATAATCCACACCACCCCTTACCATCAACGCTAAAGGAAGTTGGAGCTGGTGCAAAGGACAATATTAATACCAACTACACCCCTTCTCAAGTTTCCAATCATACCTCTTACCATCCGGTTCATTTGTTGAACCAAAATCACCCCTCAAAAATAATGACAGAAACTGCACAGGACCCACCGAAGACCCCTCAGCTCGCTGCTACTCCAGAACTAGACTCATCCAAGCTATCCACACCTCCACACTCATCCCACAATAACAATCAAGATAACATTTCGCCTTCAAACAATAACGCCTCCAATTTCTTACCACCCACAACACCTTCGGGAAAGAACCGTAGACTAGAAGTTCTATCAAATGTGCCTTTAACACCATACTCTAACACAAATCAAGTGACATCGTCTCCTCTCAAGTCTCCTGGAGCTGAGGCTGATGATGATGATGATAATAACAAACCACCAATCAGACAGATCTCAAGTACCTTGAAGACAAGACTAAGTTATGCTTTTGTGAAGTACCAAAAGGGCTGGTCTAATCAGTCATTGGATGAATTGGAGAGATCTATAAATGATGATGAGGAAGACGATTACATTTTGAAGCAGACTCTCACAACCTCGCCAGGAAAGAAGAAAACATCTCCATCTAAAATTACTAAGCCAAGTTCGCCATTTCCATCTTCCAAATCATCTAATGTCAAGTTCTTGGAAAGTTTAGCACCCAAAGTGAAGGTAAAGCCACCAAAGGTTGACGATGATGAGACCACAGATGAAGAAGCTGATGATGAGACGCCTCTGGAACTTGGCAAACCAGAGAGTTATGATGAAGGTTCCGCCAACAAGGCATTCTTGCATGCCATTTCCAAACAAACATCGCCAAAAAGAAAGCTTCAATTTAATCCACAAACGCCCAGACCACCAAGTTTGAAGTTAGGTAGGAAACCACATAACCCTGAAGCTGATGCTATCGAGTCATTAATGTCATTATCTTCACCTCAATATTCAACAACGCCACAAAGATTTGGAACGGATAACTCAAATGCGAATAGTCCAAGCAGAACAAATTTCACGAGTACAGTGGATGGTAAAAAACTGTATTCATTTGGTGAGAATCTGAATTCTACAAAGTTGAATTCAACGAAAGATGACGGTAGTGAAGGTGAAACTGAAGATGATATCACCGATGATGAAAGGAGCGATTCCGGTACTTGAGGTTTCATGGAAAAAAAGAAAATGAACTCATGACTACTGTTTGATTATACACATCCATGCTTATCGAACATTATTCAAGTTATATCGTTCTTTGCGCGAATGTAACGGCCAAGACCAAAAAGATGGCTATTGTATAGAGTCAGCTTGGAGGTAACCCATGTGTTTGGCTCTTCTTCCTTCAGTCATGAAAATTTGAAGATCTCTGACAACCTTTCCTGGCTTGGTGTTACTACTAACCGGTACGATCATGAATCACTTTCCAAAAAAATTGGTTTCACTGCTGAAGTTATATCGACTTATACTCGTAACCATAACTAAAAAAAAGACGAAATAACTACAGTGTTATCGGAGGCACTTTAATAATAAATAACATTGATTAGTGATGCTGGTCCAGTAGAGATTATGATAATTTTCTCTGTTTATCTGTCTGAAATGTGAACGATGCGGCAAAAGGAGTATTCTGAGACAAGCGAGGGACTGAAATTAGGTGTATGAACTTTTCATAACATGCTGATTGAAAATGATTGATTTAAAATGATCTATTATGGATTTGATTCTGGAATATTGAGCTTTTTTAGGTCCTCCGTGAGTTTGGATGTCCTAGGAGTATTGTCTCGTTTGATGTCTATGTCGTCCTCATCTTCAACTGCAGCTTCGTCCTCATCATCATCCTCGTCGTCATCCTCGTCATCGTCATCCTCATCATCGTCCTCATCGTCCTCATCGTCCTCATCATCATCTCCATTCTCCTTGTCTTCATTATCATCATTGTCATCATCATCATCCTCTTCATCATCTGGATATCCACCCAACTTCTGAACGATTTTATCCACAATCTCATTGTAATCCATCATACCACCCATACCAATATCACCATAACTACCAATAACCTTCTCAACTGGTTTCAAAACCTCAATCCACGGCATATCCTCCTTGATAGCGGCCAAGTGTCTCTTCGTTATAACAGAGTTGTATGCGTACTTCACCATAGATGGTGCCAGTAAGATTGGATATTGAGTGTTCCATGCTCGGATGACATTGGTTAGTAAGTTATCACAAATACCAACAGCAATCTTCGAAAGTGTGTTAGCTGTCAGTGGAGCAATGATTAGTATGTCAGCCCAACGACGAAGCTCAATGTGAATAACAGGGTCTGTCCGCCCCTTCCATGTCTTCCATTCATCTTCATCTCTCCATATTATACAGTTATGTAATGGCGGAGCAGCATCAGGATTTTTTGGAATCAAGTTGTCGGCAGATGATGTCAAAATCGCCTGTATTGAAACTTTCTCTTTTCCGTAGATTTCCTCCAGTTTTTTGATAATAAGCTTAGATTTTGAAATACCAATAGAACCACAGACTCCAAACAAAATGTGAATCTTTCCATCGTCTTGAGGTAATCTAGAATCAAAGTTTTGGGTTGATTCTTTCTTTGGAACGATTGTGCTTTTGTTCAAAGGAGAGCTAACATTTTGCGTGGTTACGTTGTCCTCATCCAAGACTTCTTTGATGGTCCTTGTGGCAGGTTCATTGCTCGTGCTAGCGCTGTTGCTTCTTGATCTCACACCACCATGACGAATAGTATCTTCAACATAAAAATGAGCGTGCATATCAGGGCTCTTCAAATGATCAGCAGATGATAGTGAGCTGTTACTCAGATTGCTTCCCAGAAGTGGAGAATCATCGTTCTTTGGCCCAACAAACGGTGAAGGACTTTTAGATCTCAGTCTGTCTCTGGCTGTTTGAGCAGCAACAGCGGCGCTTACTGCAGCATTAGCAACACGGCCCCTCAAAAGAGCTCCACCCGCAGGTATGGTAGACTTGTGCGATGGCACTATAGGGTCATCAGATTCATGTGTGCTATTGAACTCGCTTTGAATGATGTTATTGATAGATGCCGATGAGACGTTTCTTCCAGACTGCGTAACTGTGTTCAAGATAGGTGGTGGCGATGGACATTGAAGAGACGACAAAGCCAAATCTGTAGGTGAAGTATACAACTCGTCTGACAGTTTCAGCTTGACAGCCTTTTGTTGGGGTTCCTTCTTGGTAGTGTCTGCCATTACTTTAATAATGTGGGCTTTGGTGGGGGTTCAGTGTTGTTGTGAATTTGGATTTTTATGCGATGTTTATAGACCAACTATCAAAAGTGTGGAATATTTCAGGGAGCGGGACCGTGGCAATGGGATGAAAAATTGTGATTATGATCTACCAAGTGTTCTATGTAACTATCGTGTAATTTGTATGGATATCAGCTTCTCCTGTGACTTGCCAATTATTAAACCCTTGAACTCTTTCCTCCCTCAAAATTTCAACAAATTTTCAATTATTCATGAGAAAATCGCGGAAAAGGGAAAGTGTAGCCTTTTTCGTAAAATTACATAATATATTACTTAAACCCGACAAAACCGACGGAACAATAAGTACTCTTAAATTGCAAATAACTGAGGGAAGGTCATCTCTTTTTGCTCTTAGTAGCGTTGGCATAACGGCCACGTCCAATTCTGACTCCACTGGTTCTATAAGATTGCGCAACAAAAGGGGAAATGACGTTGTCAGCAGAACCACCTCCAATGTAGTCATTCAAAATTTTCTCGTTTTGCCTTCTTAACCACTCATCATCTTTGACAGCCTTTTGGTATTCTTTTTGATCCTCTCTGAGAATTGGTTCATTGTATTCCTTCTGCTTGTTCGACTTGTTATGCACAAAACCTTTATTTCCCAGCCTTTTTTGTGTGTTTTTACTCAATGGGGATGCAATTGAGTATCTCTCACCTTTTCTGTGCCATTCAAAGTTTGTCTTCAAATGGGCTTTGATATCACCTGTCTTGGCATCAACCGAGACGGCGCATCTAATCAAAGTATTACCACCGCATCTAGGACAGAAGTGCTTTGGTCTACCATCTTTTGGAATAGGGATCATCGTGAAACAACCATGACATCTCAACATGTAATTACGAACTCTCTTGATTTGAAGACCAGATAAAACATTCATCAGGTTCAGACCCAGTTGTAAAGATGTATTCTGACAAGCAAAATCACCAGTAGCTAAAGCAACTTTGATCTTTGATTGATCTTTTTGTTGTTCAATTTTTTGACCACTGTCCTTAATCATTTCTTCAACTAGATTTTCCTCTGTAATCCAATCTCCATCATCATCTGAGTCATTGTACTCTTCTTTCAGCTCATTGTCCTCCTCGTTTACACTGCTATCCGTGATCTGCGTAGTTGACTCTCCAATGCTCAAAGATTCTAGATTAGATGTGGTTTCATGTAAAGTTGAGTCAACCGAGCTTTCGTGAGATTTTGATTCTGATATATTCTCACTTTCTTGATCAAGTTCAGCTTGATGAGCAGCTTCTCTCTTTTCCCGTTGTTTCTTACCACCTCTCCTTCTCTGTTTTCTCTTCTTCTCGCCATCTTCCGGTTGGACATATTGTTCGGTTTGTTGGGCTAACTCTAGCGACTTCTTGCGATCCTCCTCTAACTTCAACTGATACGGCAGTCTTTCACCAGGGTAGCTTCTAAGTCTCCAATCACCGTTATTTTGCTCCACTTCCAGCTCGTAAGTCAAGGCAATTATATGAATATCGTTCGCACTCAGCACAGCATAATCTCCTGTTAGTTTGGCGAACTCTTGTATTCTCTTAATGGATTCAGGCTTTGGATGTCTTAGTTGAAGCTTATCACCCCATAGAAGTAAGTTCTTTCGGGCATTTTCGTCTTTGATCTCTTTGAAAACAGTAGGAGTTGTGTAAAAGGCATTAGCATACTTCTGTAGTGTTGAAACATGTTGTGTGATTAGAGGAGTGGCATCCAGAACCAAAGTTTGCACTTTAGAGGTATCTAAGACGACTGGTTTCGTATGCTCCGAAATCTCGGCTATAGGTTCACTCATGTTTGAAGGATTATGGATACTCTTTACTCCAGGATTCTACACAGATTGAATTTTCAAAGCTCATCGTGAAATTTTTTTTTTACTATTTCTGCCATTCGAAGTCGGGTCGCTAATTTTCGCACGCACACAATCATTTAATAACCGAAGAATCTCACAGAAAACGGAGGAAGACGTGAGGGTTCTATTCAACTCAAGACTACTAAAAACTACAACTCAGCTTCTTTGACCTAAAACCTCACACTATTTAACAATGGCTATAGAGAAGGAAATTGATACCGGAAACAAATCTCGTGACGAGAAGAAGTACGAAGAAGCTATTCTCCATTACGACAATGCTTTGAAAGAGAACCCTAGAGCATTCAAAGCTCACTTCGAGAAATCCATTGCTTTACAACGTTCCAAGCACTACAATGAAGCCCTGATCTCATTGACTCATGCTCTGAACTTGGCAAATGCTAGATCCAAGAAGGATCTGATAGCCTCTGTCCTTTTCAGATTCGCCTCTCTCTACACGGTGAAGGGAGACGTTCAATTGGCATCTAAGTTTCTTAACACAGCCCACAAATACGGCCATGACGAGAAAGAAATTGCTCTATGGCGTTTTCAGATTGATAAAAAAGCAAAGAAAGTGGGAGCGGATTATGATGCCAATGCCAAATTTGAGACATTGGATGAAATACCAAAAATCGACGTCCCTGAGCTCCAAACGCCAGCTACTGCCTCTGATGTGAAGAAAGAGGCTACCAAGTCGTCCAAGCCACGAAACACTGATGCCTCTGAAACCAGTGCTGATATCTCTGCTAGTGAAAATCTCAAAGAAGAGCTGGAAGAGAAGATGAAGAATAAAGACAACTTGTATCCCAAAACTAAAGACATCAGACGTGATTGGTATCAATCACAAGCCTCCATTACTGTCAGCATATTCATCAAAAATCTACCAAAAGACGACAAGTTGAAAGTCGATCTCTCAAAAAAATCAATTTCTATTGAGTTTCCTACATCTCCATCATCTGAATACCATTACGAAATACCTTCTTTGTTTGCCGCCATAAACGTCAAGGAATCATCATACCGTGTCTTTTCTACAAAAATTGAGTTCAACTTAGTCAAAGAGATACCAGCTAAATGGACAGATTTGGAGTCTTCTTCTAAATCTGAGTCTTCAGAAGTAGCACCTTTCCCAGCCAAGAAAGAAGAGGAGAAATCTCCATTGCACTACCCATCCTCATCGAAGAAAAACATCGATTGGAGTAAACTGAATTTAGAAGATGATGATAAAGAAGAGGAGTTTCAAGGTGAGAATGCATTTTTCCAAAAGCTATACAAGGGGGCTGATGCCGATACACAAAGAGCTATGATGAAGTCATTCGTGGAAAGTAACGGAACTGCTTTGAGCACGAACTGGGAAGAGGTCTCGGCTAAAACATTTGAAACTACAGCTCCAGATGGTCTGGAAGCAAGAAAGTGGTAATATGTGCTCGTACTGTTGAATGAATGCAATAGAAGTGGAAGCGAAACTCATGATGATCAAGTATCATTCCAAAGGGAGGAAAAAAAGGATGATCTACAAATTTGGCCAGATTATATATTTACTTGAATGAACGACATAATCAAAAAAAAAATTAAGAGTCACTTTTGTAAATGGGTATTATTAAAATGTATCCGTTGCCCAATCAACAGAATTCGTCCTGTTCAACTTTCTCAATTGCTCCTCTCTCCAGTTAGAATAAGTATCATTCCCAGCTTCTTCTGTGTCCTCATCTGACGTGATTTGCTCCACTTCTGCGTTCTCTTTCTCAGAGCCTGAACTGACTTTGGATAAAGACTTCAATGGCGAGGTAGTGATATTATGGCTAGATTTGTTAGGCCTTAGGGGAGATACATTCATCTCAGATGGTTTCAACGGTGACAGTTTCGGTCTCTCTCTTGGACTACCAAAATTCACTTCAGGTAATTTTGACAATTGAGGTTGAAACGATGAATGAGATCTCCCAACACGTGAAGGAGCAGCAGTTAGAGTCTTTTTTTCTTTGAGAAGATCTGAAGTCAAACTGAATGTGGTATTTTTCGTCGGACTTCTCAAATGAGGAATGTTGCAGGAGGTTGAAGACCCAAGCACAGGTCTTAATGTCAGAGCAGGTCTTCTAAACGAGGTGGGTTTTTGTATACCTCTAGATGGAACTCGTGGATCCATGTGAGTTTCTATATGAGGCTTGGTTGGTGAAGTAGATCTGGATGGAACCCGCGATGGTTGCCTCGATGGTTGCCTCGATGGTTGCCTCGAGGGTTGTCTAGAAGAGAGTCTGGAAGGTTGTCTAGAAGGCTGTCTTGAAGGTATTGTGGATATTGAGCTCGAAGGTGGTCTTGTCGATACTCTAGAGTCAATTGAGCTTCCACTTATCACTCGTCTTCCTCTGTTACCCAAAAGCTTTTCCTCGTTCTCCAATTGATTCATAAACTCTTCCCCAAGGTCAATGGATTCTCCTCCATTATTATTCTCAAATTCTGAAATTTTGGACCTTACTAGAGCAATGACTTTTGGTAACTGTTTCGAAAGACGCTTTCGTGTTTTTTCTTCTTCCATTAATATCTTGTGCGAATTCCTTACCAATAATCTGGATGAGTCCTTGGAACTGAGCTCTAAATTCTCTTTATCGACCATCAGAGCTTTAAATTGCTCAACCAATTCGAGCACTGGCTTCAACACCGCATATTTAGCTTGAAGAATCAATATCTCTTCCTCATGTTTCTCCAATACTAAGTCATCAAAGGTCTCTGTGAAGTATTCTTTGAACACCTGTTTTTGTGCATCTGAATAGCAGAGCAGGCTCCATAATTCATCAATCTTGGTTCTTGCATCCATCACAAAATCATGCAAAAACTCTTTTTTCAATGTTTCTAGCCTGACAAGCTCATAGCTGTAAGCCTCTATGCTTTCAATAGATAAATTCTCGTTTTTCTGCTCGAACTCTTTGACAAAACTTTCTTCTTCCTTTAACTTCCCCCATAGTTCCTTACACTTCGAATGGAAATCGGCCTTGACAAGATTTCTCTCTTCTCGAAGACCCTTAACACTTTCCAAAAGTGCGGTGAACTCTTCTATTATAGTAGATGTTACCTCAAGTTCCTCTGTTTTATCTCGACTGATGTAAAGTAAGATTTTATCTGCAATCACCCCGTACTCACTAGCGTAATCAATACCCATTTCGTCCCATAATTGAACAATGGACCGACAGGTTGTGTTCAATTTCACACGACGTGTGGACTTCTCTGATTTATACAGTTGAATGCAACTAGCTAATTCATTTAGCCTTTTATCAGATAGATCATTGAATTCACCAGGTTCTAGAAGAAATTTAGCTTCTGTTGTAATATAGTGATAAAGCTCCAAACTGTCCTTATGATCTTCCAATTGTTGCTCGAGTAAGGAAATCGTATCTATGTTGGGGCAGCAAAAGTCTCCTGCTGCTTCGAAGCAGTCAACCTCTATTCTCAATTCATAGAGCAACTTAGATTGACTCAAATATTTTAAAAGCCTCTGCCTGTAATCTTTCATTAGGTATGACTTCCCGGCATAAAGACTTTTTCTGATTCCAAGAAGTGTTGAATCATCTCTCTGTGATTTAATAATAAGATTCCTGATGTAGAGATCTGGAATGGTCCTTGTCCCACTAGGATCGTTAACTATTTGCAAAAGAAGGTTTAAAGTCTCAATAGATCTGTCATTTTCCTCAAGAAGTGCATCTCTGAATGTTATGGAATCTTGATGAAACTTATCAAACGTTTCTGAAACAGAAGAAAACAAACTGGCTTCATTCTTCTGTATGTCATTTCTTGAATATCCAATTTCCGTGTAGATATCAGAGAGTTGGTTTAAAAGAATGCTAAGTTGGTTGGATAAAGTTTCAAAGTCTTGCTGCCTCTTCTCTGGCATATCGCTGGGGAGCGTCTTCAGCGGAGATGATAGTAGATTATTGAGCATTGGTGGGGCTCTACTTTTCAAATCTTTTATTTGAACGGTGCCCAAATTTTTATGTGCACAAGGAGTTTCTGTAGAACAACTTTTGCAGGAACTAGCCATGAGTTTGTATCTGACAGATATATTCGATAGGTATGTGATACTTTTGGTTGGTTACCGGAGGTACTTTCAGCAGGACTCTCTTTGTTTGTGTTTTACTTTTATTTGTTTTGATTTTGCCCTTTTTAGACTTGGTAAGGACCGCACATATTATTGCTGAAGCGATCACGTGATAGAATAGATTTTACTATAGACCTCTGCTATAAAAACATATACTGCTGTTTTGAACTGATTGGTTCATTGAAGAGTGAAAAAAAGTGGGAGTATTTGTTCAAAAAGTGTTATGAGAGTTGTCTTCATAGTACCAGGAGCTGTAGTGGAAAGGCTCTGTATATTTCTTTAACCGGAAGTTTTTAATAGCACGTGATCTTACTCCGGTGGTGTGAATTTAGATACAATCCTATAGTCATCTTAATAGAATCTCAGCGCTGGACGTGCCTTCTTAGAAATACCTCCTCGGCGGCTAAGACTTGCAACATCAAAATGGGTGTCGACGAAGTTCTATTTGGCAATTTGCAAGTTATCAAAAAAGAGAAGACAGTTAAACATCAAAAGGGATATCTTATTCCTATTCATCACAATAAAGTTATCACGATTGGAAGGTCTGAAGGGTCAACAATAACAATTTTGCATCCTACAATCTCCATTGAGCACTGTAAATTGTGGTCTATTCAATTTGATGATGAATCTATTCCGCTTATATACATTCAAGACACTTCACTGAATGGTGTTTACCTCAACAATCAAAGACTTCCTCGTAATGGCATCCACCTCTTGAGTCATGGCGACCTCATTACTATCCGTTTTGGCCTCACATTAAGATACCTCTCCGTAGTTGAAGAGAATGAGACCGAGATTGGAGAGATAACAATTGCTGAAAATAACTTAAAGGTGGATTTTGGAAGTTGGAAAGTGGGAAAAAGAATCTTGGGGAAGGGAACATTTGGTGAAGTATGTTTCTTATCATTTTTGCTTTTATATCTATATGGTGCTAACAGTCTAGGTGCTCGTGGCTAAACGAGAAGGAAAACATATCTGCTATGCTGTTAAGATCGTGCAACATGTACAATCTCAAATCCCATTTGAAGCGGAGATTTTATTGAAGTTGAACCATGTATGTATCTTTGTTCCCACCAGACATCAATTGCCACTGACAACTACAGCCTAACATCATTCACGTTTACGAAACCCATATACATGACGGAAAGATCTATATTTTTGAGGATTTGTATGGAGCGCCTGAATCAATTACAAAAGAGAATCTTTCAACAACATAGAACAAATACTAATAATAGTTTCCAGGATATGTGGAGGTGATTTGTTCTCGTATTTGGCTGTCGGTAATTCCTTAAAGGCTATTCCAGAATTTGAAGCTTTAGTCATCACGTATCAGATCTTAACAGCTCTTGATTATCTCCATGCAAATAGCATAGTACACCGAGATTTAAAAGAAAGTTTGACGTTTTCGAATCATTTATTGTGGCACCATACTAACATTTCCAACTAGCTTGACAACATCCTATTAGAGACTCCTAGACCGTTCTCCAGAGTTGTTATAGCTGATTTCGGTATCGCGTCTGTTATAAGCTCTACCAAAAGAAGAATGTTCACAACTGCTGGAACTCCCGAGTATTGTGCGCCAGAGGTTGGATTTGAGTTTACCAAAATTCCTCTTCATGAGAGAGGAGAACTAGATCACCAGAATGCTAGTTTCAGGAAAGGTTATGATTACAAGTGTGACCTTTGGTCCTTGGGTGTAATCACACACATAATGTTGAGTGGAGTTTCCCCTTTTTATGAGGATGGGACGGAGATCAACATTATAAAGAGCGCTAAACTAGGAAAATTGAAGTTTTATCTCAAACAATGGGACAAGATTTCGATCGAAGCTCAAGACTTCGTCAAAGGTTTATTGCGTGTTGATATCTCAGAGAGGTTCAACCTCAATGAAACCGCTAATCACAAGTGGATGCATAAACACAAAAAACAGTTGACCGCTGTATATGGAAAGATTATGGAGACTTCCATCGTAAATGCGCAAATCTAATTTCATGGGTCAGCTATATTATATATAGTACGCACCTTCGAAATTTATTTGGCCTTTGTTATGGAGCCCCAATTTTAATTGAAGAGTAGGAACAATCAACTTCAAACCAAATTTCGACTGATATTTGTGGTACATGTCGCTGCTGAAGAACTCGCAGCTGACGAATTCGCAGATGGACTTCAGCAGTTCTGTAGGGAGTGACTTCCTTAACTATACCACCTTGAGAGTATTGTGAGATCCTATCTTAAACAGTAGTGCCCCTATCGGATAGTTTTTTTTTTTTTTTTTTTTTCCTCACCAAAAAAAAAAAAAGTTTTTTTATATGCCACTTTTTCTGATTGAAATTAAAACCAGTTGTTTTAATTTGTTCCACTGTCACAATGGCCGCTCCGTCTGACATTCTCTCCCTTATCACAGAGTATCTTGAACGCAATGGTTTCGAGTCAACATCTGTTAAGCTGAAAAAAGAAGCTTTAAAGAAGGACATCACCCTTCAAACTCAAAGTGAAAAGTTGGAAGACGTTCTCAGTCAGAAACTTGGAAACAGCCCACCGTCCCCTGGAGATGATGATGATTCCTCAAACAGCTCAGAATCAGAAGTATCAGCCGACTCTTCTGATTCTTCTGATTCTTCTGATTCTTCTGATTCTTCTGATTCCTCTGATTCCTCTGATTCCTCTGATTCCTCTGATTCTTCTGATTCTTCTGATAGTGATAGTGATAGTGGCTCAGATTCTAGCGACGAAGAAGAGGAGAAAGAACGTAGTTCAAAATCAGCAGCATTGAAGAAAGACAAAAAGAAAGAACCAGAAGTTAACTCTGGTGATGATTCTACAGGCAGTGATAGCTCTTCTTCAGACAGTGATAGCTCATCCTCTTCAGATAGCTCATCCTCTTCAGACAGTGATAGCTCATCATCAGACAATGACTCTTCTTCTGACACTGATAGCTCTTCTTCCGACAGTGATAGTGATGATGAATCACACGTTGATTCATCCAAGAAAGACAAAAAGAATGATGATTCCTCTAAAAAGAGACCTCGCTCTGATTCATCAGATTCCTCAAGCAATTCAGACTCTGATTCGGACCTCTCAGATGAAGATGAGCCAATCCAAAAGAAGCAGAGAGTAGAAGACTCATCGGTGGATGGTTCCTCTAAAACCTCTTCTCAAGTTGATAGTCGTGAAAGCTCTCTAATTCCAGCTACTCCACAACCAGAATTGAAAGAGGGACAACGTCACCATTTTTCCAGAATTGATAGATCTAAAATTGCTTTTGAAGATCATACTTTACAGGACAACACGTATAAAGGTGTTGCTGGTACATGGGGTGAGAAAGCCAATGAGAAACTTTCCCTTGTCAGAGGTAAAGATTTCACAAAAGGTAAAAATAAAATGAAAAGGGGTTCATACAAAGGTGGTTCCATAACTATGGCTTCTGGCTCATACAAGTTCACCGATTGAAAATAGGGTTTGAGTTATTCAAAATTTTAGGAGTTTGTTTTTGCTTTTAGAATAGATATACACAGTAGAGGTATTCAATGTTTTATTATAATTGACAACACGTAGATTTAAATTTGTGATAAAAACACCTGTCTCCAATTGAAGTAATCCAAAACACAACTTTTTTGCTTAATGCTACCAAAGACTTCGGATGATTTCACAACAGTGTTATCGGAGTCCAAAGAGTTGATATAGAATGATTCTATTTCATCAAGCACAAATGAGGTCTCGAAGTTCTCTTTTTCAAACGTGCCAACAACTTTATGTGTCTTGTAATCAATGACTTGCCACTTTTCTGTAACGGTGTCACCGTTCCAGCTGACAGATATGGTGGTTTTGGAATCATCATGTTCATAATGAACAGCAATGTCCTCGGAAGAATATCCAGTCCAGTGATACTTAAATGCTCTGTAACTTTGAACATAAGGACCTCTGATATCTGAATCAAGTTTTGCGAAAAATATAACATCACCATTCTCATTGTACTCTGTGATTGCCCCAGCAGATCCCCAATTAATAAACTTATGGCCATTATCCAACAGTTGAAATGAGCCTTGGGATTTCGCAGATAATAGATGTTCCGATGGAGGGTCGTATTGTTCCAGTAATCTGACTGTCTTCTTTCTATTGTTCACCTCAATGATCTTACCAGAGGATATCTCATCTGGCTTTGAAGATTCTGGTTCAGAGTGGCCTTTACTATATGCGTTATTATCAAAGAAACTGATAATTTCCGTATCCTGATCAACGGTCTTATGAAATCTAGCATGATGTTGAAATCCAAAGGTGAATAAATCTCCAACAATCTCAAGATCCGACTCGCCTGCTGTTGATAACCTCCAAATTACTTCACCTGTCTTACCATTGACTTTGTAAATGGTGGAAGTATGTCTGGCACTAATAAGGTAATCACCTTCACCATTTTTGTCAACCGAATTGATGTGGAAGTAGTCCCAAGCAGAAGCGGATGAACGGCCATCGCCTCCAAGATCACTAGTAAGGTTTATTCTTGAATGGGCCGGTGACACATGATCCAAGGCCTTCCATTCAAAGAGTAACTCGTTGGTGTCAACATCCAACTCTTGAACAACGGTGTTCACAATCCACTTGCGATCAGATTGGCCCTCATTGTAATCCGAAAGGTCAAACAATTGTGGTGAATAACTCTCGATCAAGGCATGCTGGTTGTCATCGACTAAATGGAACTCGTGGATATCAATGAACTCATGATGTCCAGCTTTCAGCTCTCGGATAGGTCTGTAATGATCATCCAACAGTTTCACGTGGCCGTATCCATGACCACCTCTTGAGCTAAATTGCCCTTCAAACGCATATAGTGATGGCTTGCCATCGATCTTAGCTGCTTGAAAGTTCAAAGACACACCTCCAAAGTATGTGAACCCGGACCACACAAGATCACCGTTGGACTTGTAGATGTAAGAACCTGGTTGTTCAACAGCAGCGTTGATGTCTTCAGTAGCAGCACTGTAAGGGGTGACAAAAATATAAGTATCATCAAGCTGGTCTCTCTCGTTTTCATACTTGGAGGAAATGTTCCAAACTGGGACAGTCAGATCCGGTCTTGACTTGAACTGCTCATCTGCCAAGGCAACGGACACCAATTGATGGGCTAAAAGCAGTAAACTTTTGTACAACATTCCTAATTGTTTGTCGTTGATCGCATTCTTACTGTGACTATATGACAATTTGCCGGCACCGGTTCCTTTATAGTTTGACAGAAGGTGCTTTGCCAAAACATAGGCAACATTTAGTCACAAGCCACACACATCGCGAATCTATTACATAATTACAAAGAGTTATATTATATAAGCAAAAATTTTAGCTCTTACATAATTGGTAGTGGCTTTGTTATGTAAGCATTTTGGATTTATCAGAGAGGCAAATTAAAAGATCAGAAACAAGTAAGTCCACTCAACGCAGAGCAATCTCACATTCCACTGCCCCTAGATTTGTTCTTCACAATGTCTACCAGGGCTGACTCTCGTCGATCTTATACTGCATACAACGATGAAGAGGACTTCTCTGATTCAACAAACACCAGTTTCGAGGAAGAAGTGGAGGACGATGATGTGGATTACAACTCAAGGAAGCCTAAAATTGCATTATCCTTAACCAAGAAACCTGTAAATAAGAAGACTGGCACAACGGAAGAAGAATCGGCTTATGGAAATTTCGATGCTATGGTCAATCTACCTGAGGGATACGTTCCAGATATTGTTTCGGGGATGTTCAATAGAAATGATTTTTCTTACTTACAATTAAAACCTGATCATGCTTCCAGACCTATTTGGATTTCACCGAGTGATGGAAGAATCATTCTTGAAAGTTTCTCACCTTTGGCAGAACAAGCACAAGATTTTCTTGTCACTATAGCCGAACCGATCTCAAGACCAAGTCATATTCATGAATACCGTATTACTGCTTATTCCCTATATGCTGCAGTTTCTGTCGGATTGGAGACCAACGACATCATTGCGGTGCTTAGCCGATTGTCAAAAGTCCCTGTTGCACCATCGATTATCAACTTCATCAAGAGTGCTACAATTTCTTATGGTAAGGTCAAGCTAGTTTTGAAGCATAACAGATATTTTGTAGAAAGTACGCAGGCTGAGATTCTACAGATGCTACTGAAGGATCCAGTGTTGGGTAAATTAAGAATCGATTCAACAGAAACCACAACAACAGAATCTGGTTTTGCTAGAGAAAAAGCTCCTACACAAGGTGATTTGGTCATACCCGGAACCAAATCAAAAGGGAATGAAGAAGAAAAGGTTGAAGATATTTATGCTTCTGTTGTTGGTGAGAAGGAGGAAGAGGATGATGATGATATTGATGCTGTCCATTCTTTCGAGATATCAAATGATTCTGTTGAAATTGTGAAGAAGAGATGTCAGGAGATTGACTATCCTGTGTTGGAAGAGTATGATTTCCGTAACGATACAAGAAATGCAGACTTGGATATTGATTTGAAACCTTCAACACAGATTAGACCTTACCAAGAGAAATCTTTGAGTAAGATGTTTGGTAATGGTCGTGCTAGATCAGGAATCATAGTTTTGCCATGTGGTGCTGGTAAGACATTAGTGGGAATCACAGCTGCCTGTACCATCAGAAAGTCTGTGATCGTGTTATGTACTTCGTCTGTGTCAGTCATGCAATGGAGACAACAATTTTTGCAGTGGTGTACCATTCAGCCCGAAAATGTTGCCGTTTTCACATCGGACAACAAAGAAATGTTTCAAGGTGAAGCTGGTTTGGTGGTTTCCACTTATTCTATGGTTGCAAACACAAGAAATAGATCTCATGACTCTCAAAAAGTCATGGATTTCCTGACATCAAGGGAATGGGGTTTTATCATTTTGGATGAGGTTCATGTTGTTCCAGCTGCTATGTTTAGAAGGGTTGTCACAACAATTGCGGCTCATGCTAAATTAGGATTAACTGCTACATTGGTGAGAGAGGATGATAAGATTAGTGATTTGAATTTCTTAATTGGACCCAAGCTATATGAAGCCAATTGGATGGACTTAGCTCAAAAGGGTCATATTGCAAATGTCCAGTGTGCTGAGGTTTGGTGCCCAATGACATCAGAGTTTTACCAAGAATACTTACGAGAGAGCGCAAGAAAGAGAATGTTGCTTTATATCATGAATCCAACCAAATTCCAAGCTTGTCAATTTTTAATCCATTACCATGAGAAACGTGGTGACAAAATTATTGTGTTTGCTGATAATGTTTATGCTTTGAAAGAGTACGCTTTGAAATTGGGAAAACCATTCATCTACGGTGGTACACCTCAACAAGAGCGTATGAACATCTTGCAGAACTTCCAGTATAACGATCAAGTCAACACTATATTCTTATCCAAGGTCGGTGATACTTCAATTGATTTGCCGGAAGCCACATGTTTAATTCAAATCTCATCCCATTATGGTTCCCGTCGTCAAGAAGCGCAGCGTTTGGGTAGAATTTTGAGAGCCAAGAGAAGAAATGATGAGGGTTTCAATGCATTTTTCTACTCTCTTGTCTCGAAAGATACTCAAGAGATGTACTATTCAACGAAAAGACAGGCATTTTTGGTTGACCAAGGTTATGCTTTTAAAGTTATCACGCATCTTCATGGTATGGAGAATCTCCCAAACTTGGCATATTCATCAGCAAGAGAAAGAAGAGAGCTACTTCAAGAGGTTTTATTGAAGAATGAAGATGCAGCTGGTCTGGAAGTCGGTGATGATGCCGATAACTCTATTGGAAGAAGCAACAACATCATGAAACGTTCTCATCGTGCTGGTGATAAGAAGAAGATCAAAGCACAGAGAACCGCAGGCTCGTTGGCAAGTTTGGCAGGTGGTGAAGATATGGCGTACATTGAATATAACTCAAATAGAAACAAGGAGTTGAAAGAACATCATCCTCTGATTCAGAAGATGTACTACAAGAAAAGTGGGAAAAAATGATAGTTAAGTTTAAGCCCTACGGAATCTGAAACACTAATGCTAATGAACGATTGAAGAACATATTTTGCGTAGCGGCGTAGTGAAGTCAAGTCGCGAACAACCAGTAATCTC
The DNA here is from genome assembly GCA_030571235.1 of Wickerhamomyces sp. yHMH26. NCBI lineage: Eukaryota > Fungi > Ascomycota > Saccharomycetes > Phaffomycetales > Wickerhamomycetaceae > Wickerhamomyces > Wickerhamomyces sp. yHMH26. Next base: position 31,334 of record JAJLXG010000042.1, read on the forward strand.
AAAAAAAAGCCAAATCAACCAAACAAGAAACAAAACAAAGGATTCAACGAGCAAGCAACAGCCAATAGATAAAGAAAGTATCACCAAGTCGAGGATGAGCAAAGTTGCCAAGATATCGGCAGATGATCTGTGGAAGAACAGGGTGGATAAAGTGGTGAGTTGCAAATTCGATTCCGTGAGCGGGAGACAGTGCACTAACAATAAATCACATACAGAACGCTGAACTTTTTACCTTAACTTATGGTTCGGTAGTTGCACAGCTGGTTCGTGACTTTAAAAGTGACTATGTCCAGGTGAACCAGCAGTTGGAGAAGATGGGATACAACATAGGAATAAGGCTGATTGAAGATTTTCTAGCAAAGACTGGTATTGGACGCTGTTCATCTTTCAAGGAAACCGCCGAGATTATCTCAAAAGTGGGCTTTAAACTGTTTTTAAACATACAACCAGGTATTACCAATTGGTCCAGTGATGGAAAGCAATTCAGTTTGATCCTAGAGGAGAATCCCCTGGCAGAATTTGTGGAACTTCCGGATGATGAAAGGGCCTCGAAGGAATTATGGTACTCTAACGTTTTAGTAGGTGTTCTTAGAGGCGCCTTAGAAATGGTTCAGCTTGATACCACTGTTGAGTTCGTCAGTGATGTTCTCCGTGGTGACTCAACTACAGAGATAAGACTGAGACTTGTGAAGGTTTTGAAAGATGAAATTCCTGCTGGTGAGGATTAAATAATTGATTCCAATTAGATTTCCTGGCGTGGTATTAATTCTTTGGACAGAAGAGATTGGGGATTCCAAGTTGGTTTACTTCCCCTGATATTGAATATGAAACCAATGAATATTTCCTGTTGTTTATGAGTCCGTCAAAGTATCATGTAATAATAGCTCCAGCGCAGCACATGGATTGGTTCAATTTCATTTCAAGAATTTTTAAGGTAGTAAAGATCGTGTTTGTTCAGTACGGATGTCAAAAGTCCTTGGTTCCGCTCAATCTACCAACCAAACCCAAACGCTTCTAGAGCAAAATCCATGCCCTTCGGCTTATTTATTAAATTTGAAGGATTGAGTCTCTTAACAGATTTACACCCCCAAGTGTACGAGATTAGAAGTCCATTATATCATCTGCTTGATTAGTTGTTACATTCCTTCGTCAACCCTGACATCAGATTACTTTTGAATTGGTTTCATCCTCACATGCTAGCTACTATCATAAAACTCAGCTCAACTTCTCATACGTTTAGTACCATTTGCTCTTAAGTATACAGTTGCAAGTTACGTACTGGCTCGTATAAAAATGTGCCCACAAGTTGGGGAATACAAAACATCGGGCAATCTCACGGTCTGAAAGCTTAACCCTAACGGTCAAGCAACCTCTTGCGTATTTAGTGATTCACAAGACCATCTATTTGCTTCCTCTACGCACATGTTCATATGCTCTAAAGAAGCTCAAAATTTCAAGAATTCTTACACTTTGGGGTTCTTACACATTGGGGCTCTTCTGCACTATTGTTTGCCTAAGGATGATCCCATATTTATGTCACTCAACAGTCATAAAGCTGAAACGTTAGTAACAAACCACCCAGACAGGCCCTCAAAATAAACAAGTTCTGCAGATATATTCCAGGTGACCTGCTACCTGCTAACTGTCTTAAAACCCACATCACTCAGCTTCAGAATACATGGTCAATACACTCATGTATCGATGATAGGGTTTACGAGTGAGATATCTGACATGTGCTACGCTAAAATGTTGCATTTGCAGAGCACTCACTACATGAGAAAGCATCGGTATAGAACTTCCATTTCTGTTACATTTTCCAGCAGCGCCTCTGTAGACTGTGGGAAGTGGCCCGCAGCGCCTAGCCGTTAGAATTGGTCGCTTGGTTCTTCTTTCTCCTAGAAGGATTTAGGATCTTTATGTTTGCCCCATTGGTGAAGAGATGTGATTTGATTCATAGCCAGAGGCTCACGAAAGCTGTCACTTCATATTGTATAAACTAGCTGATGCTTCAATGTTGAACCACAGTGAATGATCCAGTCGACTATGATATCTACATTTCAATGTTGTGTGAGTAGAGGCCAAAATCTATTTCCACCTAGCGGTTATGAGCTTCCGCAGTGAAGACGTGGGCGCCAAAAATAGGCCTAAATCTTGCGATGACAAAGTTATTGGCCTACTGGACCTCTGACAGATCGTATGATTTTGAATTTCTCTTGCTACAATTGCCGCTAAGTGACAGTGTATTATAAGCCGTTGAGCCTGAAGATTACGTATACAGATTCTTCAGCGGTTGACGCTTCAGCTTGTTAATATATCGCCTAAATATAGATGAATGTGTAGAGAAGTATCAGTAGCACTGTTGTGATGTGGGAATTACGGATAGTACAACTACTGTACATGGCAGCAGTAGTACTTATAATTATGCGACATGAACTTAGATGACTGCTAATTACTTTGATCGGCCAAATTGCAATGGCGGGAGCTGGCCACAATGCTGGATAAAGTCATCAGGATAGAGATAATAGCTACTATAAGCACTTCAGTACGAAGTGAGATTCCGCTAGTGTAGCTTGCAGCGTGATAAAACTTCACGTTCTGGCCTCTCGTATCGATTACGTATTAAGTTGTAACACCAGGCTGGCAAAAGTTAGAAATGGGCTGCTATGGAAATTTGCTTGTGCCCACTAGATCTTGCTGGGATCTATATGTCTCTACAAGCGTACTCAGTTATTTTGAAAGATCCTTTACCTCGTACACAACATCTGCGCATCTTGCCGACGACGTAAATCATTTAATAATATTTAACTGATGTTGATCTGATATATCAGTTTGAGGTTTATAATAATAAGCTTCCTACCCCTGGTCAGGACCCTAGCGCGGTTCATGTACACGCTGAAACACAGAGAAGACTCAAAGCTGTTACTAATATGTCAACTTAAACCTTAATTTATTTCGATGAAAATTACTCTGACAACAACCTTCGGCCGGAGCTTGAAACTGGACGAGTGTCGATTGAAGCAGGAGCAATCTTCTTCCTCTTCCCTACTGCCTAAGACACCATGAGCCTGATACCAGTTCCCGGTCAATGTTGTCTTCCAGTTTGAAGCCCAAGATTCGCTGATCTTCACAATTTTCACTTTGAATATGCGTTCACTTGCATGCTATTCTCAGTTGGTTGGAAGTCTGTGATGCATATACAACTTTTTGTTTATAAAGCTGGACGGTATAAGCATCAAAGACCTTCTAAGACAACACCAGATTTCTTTGCTAGGTATCCAGACCACTGGCTTCATTTGCCTGTTGTCAGCAACAATTTTACGCATATGTTCTACCTCGCTGGAAGTGGTGTGAGATCTACGAGTAATTTTGAAGGCGGCTGTGTGTAGTACACTAGTACTGAATACCGATCACTGCTGGTATCAAATGAGTTGTGGATGTGATATATTTACAGTGTGAGTTATTGAGTGTACGTAGAGTTGAAGCCCTGATCGGCGACTCTTACAGCAGAAGTACAGAGCGGTGTTTCAGCAGTTAACTAGCTCAAAAGCTGTTTCGTTGAGAGATAGAGCGACGAAAAATATGCAGAGCCAACACAAGGGAAGACGTTTAGCTGAAGGAAAGACATTTTAGGCTTGACGTATAGATGTGGATGATACACTGAGTTTTACTATCTGGGATCTGACGAGTTTAAGGTATACGTACCTCGGATACAGATCATTTCTCTTAAAACCTAGCTGATGATGCCAGCAGACCGTAACTCCAACATGTCAACTAAATTTTTCTGATATTGGTAGAAACATGATATGGTACTAACAACCGGAGCTGGAGCGACCACATCCAATCAGTTCACCTAGATGCAGCACTTCTGCTTATAAATTAAATTACGATAGCTTCACAGAAACAGAAACTTGGCCAATTGCACGTCTCTTTGTCGAATTAATTGACCACTGGCCTGGATGGAGTTATAAGTTTGGAAGCAAATGCAGCTCAGGATTCAGGTTTAAATTTGATGGTGTATTCCAGAGAGGAAGAGGTTCTGCTATAGCTTCTGCTTTACTTAGCCGTTGCCTAGGAAGAAGGTAATGCGGCGCGACAGAAGACCTATCACTGTCATAGATCCCGATTCAACCTTCAACTGCACAAGTTGAATCGGGGGCCTTGACACTATAAACAAGGAACTCGTCAAAGCCCAGAACTAGTCTCCCAAACCTGGACGGCCCTACTAAACTCACCGACCGATGGGCATCTTTAGCATCAAAAAGAGAAAAGAGCCGCAATGGAAAGACAAATGTCCGCCTTTGTATTTCCAGTTGCTCGATACGATACACAACCTCGGTTCCTTTCACTGCAGGTGACTTCAATGATACAAACGGCTCTGTTGTTGTACACGTTTCTTGTGTATTGATCGTGTATACAGTGGCGATATGATTCTACAATGTATAAGGAAGCAACATGTTTTCTGTACCCTTAACTACACCCGAACATCAAATTTTCTCAAACAAATCGAACACAAATTAGGGATTTTTGGGGGTAAACTTAAGGGGAAGGACCTGAAGACTTCAACAAAGCACGATCGAATACAGAATGTCGAGTTCAGAATTCCCTAGAGCACGTGAGTAACTTTACCTTGCGCTTGTTTTGAACTTTAGACACAAGGGCATAGATTCCGCTTTTTGTTCACGTCGCTAACGACACTATCAGTCACTCATGAAGAAATGAAACAGCACAAAATACCACTAGAATATCGTGATAGATGTGCAGCTCTTCTCATCCCTTTATCGAGATGTCGTCGGGATAATTACTTTCTCCCTTGGACTTGTACAGATGAGAGACATTCTTATGAAAAATGTCAATATTTGGATTTCAAGAGAAGAGTCAAAGAGCTTGAAGATCTCAAAGCCCTCAGGGATGCCGCTTGAATTGAGGCTTTCTGCCGGATGGCTTACTGATATGTGCGGAATCACTTATTGTTCTCTCTGAATTAGTGCGGCCAGACTATTTATTTATTCATTTATTTATTTATTAATTAAAAATTATTTATTCATATCAATGTTCTGCTATATTGCTATCCATGAACTTATAGTATTGTGTACTTCTTCCATCATAGACGGCTATGTTTTCATGAGCATAAGTTATGATTGTTAAATGATAATATGGTATTATAACAAATTTGACTTTAATTAGTGTGTGAGGAATTGGCGAGTCGTGAACTGAATATAGGATGGTAGCGTTAGGGGGAATTATTTGGAATGAATCATATTGGAAGGAAAATGCTGATACAGTGGTTGAAGTATCTCAGAACTGAATGGGCTATCTTCAAAAAAAGAGGCAACGCATTTGTTGCGCGGTATAGCTTGTTTGCGTGAAAATCATCTCTTATAGTACTGTGGTTGATATTCCGTATTATCTGGTTTGAAGTACCCTTGAACAGGCATCATTGGATGTGTTGGAGATGAGGGACTGTGCGAAATTACTTGCATTTGCTGTGGCAAAACTTGCTGTTGAACTTGTTGGATCGGTGAAGCCCCATACTGGACTTGGGAATGTGGGTGATGGTGTGGAATGAATTCATATGGAACTTGTGGAGTGGGGATTTGAATTGGAATACCATGCTGAATATAGCCATTTGAGGGTGGTAGCATCTGTTGTGGTACCATTCCTTGAGAAGGTATTAACATCGCTGGTTGGTGATGACCATGCATAATAGCACTCTCTTGTTCTCTTATATAACCCATCATGTTTCTTCTTTGATATGGAATCGGTTTCTTTCTGATGTTGGTGACTTGAATTATAGCATTTGCAGCTGCTTCTGGTCCATCTCTTTTCAGAATCTTTGCATGAAATAACCCACAGGCATTACAAAGAGTTCTTGCACCATTTGGGCCTTTTCTCCACTCAGGAGTCTCCGAGGTACCACAACGTTGACAATACAATGGAATCTTCACCTTTGCAGTTTTAGACTTTCTGCTATTAGCTGAATGCTTCGGAAACGGCTTTTTAACTTTTGTCAAGTCATTGTGGATGATGGTACCGGTTGATGTTGCAACGTAGTTTGTATAACCACTTTGTGGTGAGTTGTAATAGGTTTGTGGAGCAGCTATTTGTGGAGACGATTGGACCTGTACCGTTTGGTATTGATGTAGTTGTGTAGTTGCGTTGTTGTTGTTGTTTACCAAAGCCGGAGCTGGCGGTTGATATGGAGTGTTGGAAACATAATTAGGTTGTTGGTGTGGTACTTCACTTCGCTGTTCTGGGGGTACTTGAGATTCTTCCAGTTTGTCTGAGTTTGTGAATATTTCAGCTGCAGCTTTCAGAATATCCATGTTGTCATTCAACTGTTGCTTCTGTGGTTGTCCTTGTGATTGTGCTTGCGCTTGATTCGGTGGATGAGACTGTGTTTGAGGTGTTCTTGGTGGATTTTTTTGCTGTGGTATGGTTCTGGCGATGCTAGAAATAGAAGGTAGGCGAACTCTTCGGTTCAGAGGATTAGCATCATCAATGTTGCTTTGCATGTTTGATGACACTTGGTCTTGAAGGTGATGATATAATGGGTTAGCTAGTTGAGTGCTAGAGTTAATCACACTAAGCATCGATCACGGATTCAAAGTATGCGTATAGATGAAGGGAGGTGAAGCTTCTGTAGACACCGTAGGTAGTAAGCAACTAATAGACAAGTGTCGATGTGGAGGTGTTCTGTGGAACTGAAAGTTAATTTCGCTTCAGCACATGCTCTTTAGTTGAACCAGAAAACCGATATCCACTTGTTCTTTTATACTTTTGAACCGGTTATGAAATTTTAAAGTTCAGCTCCAGTCAATAGGCATTAAGACTGCATAATCTGCCAGCTTCCTGCAGGCCTTGAATCTGTAGATCGAGATTTATGGGAAGCTGCACTCTATTAGAAATCCTCACAAAACTAAAAAATAACGCACGATTGATAAACACAATACAAAATAAGACATTGATAGACACTTGGGTGCAGAGGCACATATCATACTAAAAACAGGATCGACCTTGCTTCTTATCCTACAGCCCGCTTAAATGTTGCGAACATCCAGCATCAGGATTCACGTCTTTTGAACGGTGGTGCCTTATTCTGATTATAGAGCACGGCTACTACAGTAAATCTGTTATAGCAGCAGGGGTATCACGGCTGGAAATAGCGTCACTAAAAGAGATGGGATTCGACCTAAAGGTCACGTTTGATGCTGTGCAATCTTCTAAAAAGAAGCAGCTCTTTTCCTGAAAGTGCCGACTGTGTGTGTTTGTGTTTTTGGTCGCTGTTAGTTGGCTGTAATACCCCGACGTTCTTTTTGCGCTGGTAGTAGTGGAACTACCAGCTCTGCCTAAGTTTGGTCACACCCACAGACTCAGGCCAAGCTATAGCATAAAAAGCACTAAGCGGTCATTTAATGGAACTGGAAATTGCTTCTCCATGTCTTGGAATCAAATTCCGGTTGTGATCATACCGTATAATATACGATGGAGTAGCAACACGATAACTTTAACAATCTATCGGCTATCAGATTTTGTTCGTTAATTAATTAAATAATTAATTAATTTAAGCAGGTGCCGCTGAGATTGGTGTCTGGATGGAAGCTGGTGGATATAACTCACTCCTGCAGGCCGATAGGTCCTGAAAAAGAGACCCGCCTCGCGCTACCCCGATACACTGCACTTGCTTGGCCCACCATCAAGGTTCCTTGAAATGTCATTTCTCCACTAGTAATCGTCAGCCGGATCGACGAAGATTTTATGACACTTGAAGCTCGAATCTTTAGATGATCGTTCTTCCACATCAGAGAAAAAATTGCCTCTAGCTGCTGTATGTTCAGAGCCACCCTACAGATTTATTATTCAGATATGTGAGAAGACACATTTAACCAGTGTCATAGTAATGATCAACCTCGCTAGAACCGAATGAAGACACCACTCCATATATTTATATGTGATTGAAGTGGTTTACTGGGGAGGACCCAGTTTATAAGTAGCCTGTCAATTGACATGAGGTTTCCGATAGGCAATTCTTTACAAGGACCTCGCAAAACTACCTGATCATCTGATCGACTACCTTGCATCTAGTCAATCTATAGAGCATAATCTGATAGTACTATTTTATCTGATCATCCACTAGCACATCTGTTGCTAATCGTGTTAACAGCTGAGACCAAGACCATCACAAGTGCCTTTTACTCTGATTTCATCACACTATATATATCCATAAATCGATAGAGATGAACCGGTTTGTTGACTTTCTTTGAGTACCACAATTCAACGACTAATTGTAACTTCTTTTTTTTTCCAGAAGTTCAGAGGAGCGTGCGAAATAAAGTTTCGCGTTAAAGGGCCAGTTACATGCACGCTGCACTCCCGCATATTATCACTTTTTAGTGTGAAGTGCGTTCTCATGCTTCTTCCTCTGGTATTACGATCCGTTTTACAGACGCAGGTCGATGGACTTATTCTGATCAGTAGTAAACTCTCTTTTGTCAATCTCTGGGTAGCTGTAGAAGAGGTACAACAAGCTCCACTGCTCTTTTCATTCTCAATGCATCTTCCATCACATAGTTCAAATTTTTCGAAGGGGCAAAATACGCTACCGATGGAATGTAACTCAGTGAAATACTTTAGTATCTATGTGCAATTAGGGGGTGTCAATGACTGGAGTCTAGCATTAAATCGATGCGGACACCATCCATCTGCATCCGAGCAAAGTACAAAGCGCAAAGCGCCCGTTTTATTTACCACATTGGACGTGGGCCTAAATCCTTTCTTTCCTAACTGATTCATGAACTTTCGATCCGTTTTAAACGTCTCCTTTGAGCGTCTACTCTATCTGAGTTTAGCCAGTGTGCTTTCGCCACACCAGTAAATTCATATGGCAGTTCCGAAATAATTCTACATGGAGGAACAAGAAAGCTGTTCAATGGAAATATGTTGAAAGAAGATCGTCGATTAACGGAGGTTGATGAGTCGGACACAGGCACAGCATCCAAAGACCCAAGTACTGATCATTTGGACAGGATAAAGAGGTGGCAACTCAACATTCTCCATGTCTAGTTTTATTTTGTTTTTTGGCAATTGACGTGACATACATAGGGAATGAGGATCCATTGTCAATATATGGGACTGACCGTATAGCGTTTCATGGGTTCAAGGACCCATTATAGATCCATGACGTTGGGACGTGTGAATTGACAAGACGCCTCGTCTCATGTCGAAATCACGGTACTTACATGTGTCTTGCGGTATATTAAAAGTGGTATGCTTTCAGAGTGTTGAATTAACATCGACGACCATTTTACAGGGTTCTTTTAATTCAAAAAATGTCTGAAATTTTTTAGATGGCGGATCTTGGTCCTTGCCGATGACATCTACCAATGAATGCACTTAAGATCCAAGGTACCAAGGTTATGAGGGGGGTGACCGGCCGTGTTGTGCTGCACTGTGTAACTGAATTGGGTATGTGGTTAGATAGGACCTTGTAAATCATCCCTCCCAATCATCTACTCGAATCAAATCTGCCACTAATTATAAATTTTTCAGGGCACATTGGTGTAAGCGAATGAGATCTACAAACGTGGACCACGGTAAAGATCTTCAATCAAAGAGATCACTTACGGATCATATAAAATTAATGCATTACGATCTCTAACTCTCTGCACAATATACGCCAAACTTGTGATCCAATGCCTCTTGAATCTTGACTTCACTGATATGGACATGGGTCTAATTAGGTACACTATAAATGACAGCTTTTAAATGAATTTTAACCGAAAGAGGTAAAAACCATCCCTGGTAGCATGAGTGTCATACTCAAAGCAAAAATAAAAAAGACGTTCTACTATTGATACATCTTTATCAAGGAGTTGATTGTGTAACATGCATTAGATTAGTAGTGAGTAGTGTCCCGGCTTCATTTCCTGTTTAACTTCTTCTTTCTCTTGTTTAATATGGACTCTCGACTCAAGCTTGATTTGACAACCTTATTGGCTGACACGTTCTTCAATACTTTGACTTTCAAACCATCCACTTTTCTAGCCTTTTCATTGACTTCTTTGAATTTTCGAAGCTTACTCAACTTTGTCTCTCTTTGAAGTTGTTTTGTAAGTTCTATTTGAAGTAATTCCTCTTCAGCTTGTTTCTCCTGTTTTCTTAACTCACGTTGTTTAGTGATCTCTTCAGTTTTTTTCAAATCCAGTAAGTTCTTAGCCTCAATTCGATCCTGTTTTTGTCTCTTCAATTCCTGTTGTTTGGTAAATCTCAGCTGGTCTGTTTTTCTCTTTTGTTTTTGTAACTCGTCTTGTTTCTTGAGCTGATTCTGTTGATCTCTCTGTTTTTCTAGCAGTGCATCTTTGGAAGTGCTCACAGATTCCTCCTCTGGAGCATCGTCTTCGCTGTCGCTTTCATCACTTTCACTTTCACTTTCACTCTCCTTTATCTGACCTTCTTCACCACTTTCGGATCCTTCGTCTGCAGTATGGAAGCTATCATTTTCCAAGTCGGCATCAAATTTCTTATGCAAGGGTATCTTTGCCCGTTTGCTGCTGCTGCTACTACTCTTGTTATCAACTTTTTTAGCCATCTCGAGACTAACCTTAATCTGTTCAATCGACAACTGGAGAGAAGATGAGCTCTTCCAAACTTCTGCTACAATACACAAAAAAAAAAATTTTAAAAACCCTAAGAAAAAATTACTTACATAATCACCATACAAAACGATCTTTTAAATCCATCACCAACGCAAATTCAGTCCAAATCAGCCGAGCAGAAAGATTCACCAAGAACCTTGGAAACATTGCTGCCTAAAATGTAGCACAAAATTGTTTTGAGAATCCTCTTGAGAAGCAGTGGATCACCACTCTGCAAAATAATCAGGACGACGATAATACCTGTAACAACTGCCAGAATTCTGAAAACGGTTTGTCTATCATATCCAAATATCAGTTCAGCACCAGACCCGTCTTGTTGATTTGAACTATCACTTGGGACGTGTGGACTATGATCGGGCAATAGTGGTTGTCTTTCTGGATCTGAAATTTGGTCTCTATCCTTCCATTTTCTCCCTGCAACATAGTCATACCAGTTCTTCAATTTCCCACTGAGCTCAAATGGAGAGTGATCTGATGTCGATGTTGGCTCACTGACTGATGTTAATTCATTGGCTAGTGAAGAGTATGTTTGTGGCTCTCTGGGTGGTTCTGTCTGTAGCTCATGGTCGGATCTGAAGTTTGGTAACGTTTGTTTGAAATCACCTTTGTTGTTACCAGTTGGGGTCTCTAAGGCGGATTGGAAGCTTTGTGATGTCAACTCATCAGGTGCAAGACTCTTCGTTGTGCCGTGTGTCTCATCCGCGCTACCATTGGTACTTTGGTCGCCTCCTTTAGGAATGGAGGTGGAATGTACATGCGAAGGGTAGTTCTGGAAGATATGGCTGGATAATCCCGTGTTTGGGATCAAATCATGTTGGTATAGTGGTATCAAAGTCTCCTGATCTTGTTCTATAGAATCTAGGGTCGATTCAAAAGAAGCCTTAGAATTAGGTCTTGATTTGGAAGAAGTCTTTGAAGATATGATATCTATGTTTTTTCTAATGAACTGAGACATTTCAAAGATAACTGTGTATCGAATGTGAATCTGTATTGAATAGACGCGTAGTGTTATTCAGAACTAATTAAGAATAAAAGAATCAAATCAAAACAAAACAAATTTCACGAATCAAACAAATCCTTCCCACTGAAACACGAATTTAACTGAAAATCCCTTTTCAGTGCTGATCTGTGTGAAATTTTGACTGTACCTTTTAAAAACAAAGTGACACAAAACCAAGAAAAAAAAAAACAAAAAAAAAGAAAAAAATAAACATTTGAATAAGAGAAACCACAAAAATTAAACTAAAAAAGCGCGTCTACAGTGTTAAACCATTAGTTATATATCATCACCTATGGGGCATTTATATATATCTAGTACTTATCAGAAGAAAAAAAAGCTCTCATACTGCGGTGTAACCACCATCGACAATCAAATCACTACCAGTTGTGAACGTGCTTGCATCAGAGGCTAGGTACAAGTAGGCACCTACCAGCTCTTGTGGCAAAGCTTCTCTTCCTAGTGGAGTCAAGAATCTCCATTTTTCTTTGAGATCTTCATCAGCAAAGTTTGTTAGTTCTGTGAGAATGTAACCTGGTGAAACGGTGTTGACTCTGGCAAATCCTGCCCATTCAACAGAGAGGGATTTTGCAAAATGCACCACTGCAGCTTTAGCAGCGTTGTAACCGGATTGTTGTTGAGGAATGTTCACAATTGTACCAGAAATAGAACCTGTGATGATATAAGAGCCTTTACCTTTCTTTTTGAACAGGTTACCAATGGCTCTGGACAAATAGTAGATAGAGTTCAAGTCCAGATCAATAACACTCTTCCACACAGAGTCATCTTTTTGATCCAAGATACCACCACCACTCCAAGCAACACCAGCATTTGACACAAAGATATCAATTGTACCAAAGTCCTCTTCAATTTTGTCAATGACTGCTTGAATTGAATCAAATTCTGTAAGCGAGGCTTTGTAAGCTTTAACTTTAACACCATACTTCTTACTCAATTCTTCAGCTATAGCATCTGCTGGAGATGAATTGTACCAGATGGCAACATCGGCACCAGCTTGAGCAAAAGCAGTTGCGACGGCTAAACCGATACCTCTTGAAGCACCAGTGACAGAAGCAACTTTACCTTTCAAAGAGAATAGGTCCAGCACATTTTCGGCAAGTTTTGGGTATTCTTGTGGTGTAGTCAATTGAGTAGATAACGTTTTCTTAAGTGACATTATGATTAAATTTGTTCTTGCGCAAATGACGTTTATTTCGGCTGTCTTGTCTCAAGTCTCAAAAAAGTGGGATTTTCAATTGTTTATATACCCTTTTAGAAATAGCCGATGACGTAATACGGGAAACACCTCGTGGAATATTACCGAATGAATTGTCGCGTGAACTGAAAACCCATATTGGTTAGCCTATTGTTAAAATTTCGCATAAATAATCGATTGTACACTCAATATCCTTGAAAATAGGTCTAATTATACGACTTTACCCATTCGAAGAAGTAGCTTACAACTTCACCTCCACTGAAAAAAAAATTATCAAATCATCATCATCATCGGGTATTCCAGAAACCACTATATATTACACCTGTGTTTTCTCAGTGGATGAATGCTGTGATCTTTGAGGAGTGCTTAAAATTGTCCATTTCAATGATAACCATGGTAGCGTAACCGGATTTGAGCTCAATTCGAATCATCACTATATAGTTGGGTTAGCTGGCTGGTAGGTTCGGTTCTTACTACAATTTACTATTTACAGAGAAATTTTAAGCCGCTGTTATTGGTGGCAGTTATACAAACCTCAATAAGACGAATTGGTTCAAGTTTTTTGAGCGAACCCATTTTGCAACCTTTCGTTGAGAAGTATGTGCAAAGCGGATACTATCCGCTCAAAGTTTTTCGAACTCAAAGGACTTTCTACTTGGAACAATTTCTTACTATAAAATCGAAAGTGTTAGTTTTGGGGTTAAAGTGATCGATTCCAAGCCCGTTGATAAATTGAACGTTGTTGCTGATGTTGGCAAATTCTAACCTATTGTTGAGAAGAACGATGAGACGGAATTTAATTAGTTAGGACAACTAGTTAACAATTGGGTCTTCTCTTGTACTCACTTCTTTAGATTTAAACAAGTTGATGCCAGTACTGCGGAGTTCAGCCATGGAGAAGAATTTGAAGTGTATTTATTCAAGTTATTCATTCCATCGTTGATAACTACCTTCACTTTGCTGAACGTTTTAAAGAGAGAGTCAAAGGCAATATTGAATAGAAAATTCCCTTTTTATAAGTACACGATAGCACAATCAAACGAGATAATACTAGCTTAGTTGAAATATCTGTCCAATAAATTATGTAGCTGGAAGATAAAATTCAGAGGATTCGAAGGGCCAATAGTTTTCTTATATTACGGGTCCAGTTCTCAACGTTTCGTTTGTGGGGAATTTACCCGGCAAATTCGAGTCAATAAGTATAAATCTTTATTAACATACAAAGTTAATTCTGTGACACACTAGTATAACCATGTTTTCTGAAAAATTATTGTGTAATCTACCCAAACATAGTACCAAACAGAACTGAAAATGACTTTAATCTTTCCAATATATTATAATTAAACCAAAAAGCTAGACTATGTCAATTTATACACTGATAAAAATCAAGTAGCAATATATTATAAATAATCGTTAATTTTTTAAAACTCTCAGGTTTTACTACGAAATAGCTTACAGTTAAAATAGACAAGTCTCATCAAGTGTATAGAGATTACTAAGGTTTCCATAAAGGTTTAATATCTATATTTTATCATGCTAGTACCTACGAATTGAAACTGTCATTTGTATTCCGGGTAAATAAAAGACTTGTCTAGGTAGGAGCTATAAAATCCGAGATTCGGATATAAACAACTACAAAATTTTCGACGATTGCAGTATGTTTTTATTATGACTGTAGGTGACTATAAGTCTCGGGGAAATAATACTTTGATTCTAACTGCCTAATTATATTTTGTAATTAGGTGTATTCATTATCTTTCTGATCTTGGCTACTGATAGAACCATGATAACTGAAGAAGACAGTAAAGTCTCTGGTAATCTCAAAGATATACTATTTGGATCCCTATCTGGTTGCACTGGTAAGCTTATAGAATATCCATTTGACACTATCAAAGTAAGATTGCAATCGCAACCACATGATTTACCATTAAAATTCAAAGGAGCCGGTGACTGCATAAGACATACGTTCGAGAAGGAAGGTGCTCTTGGGTTCTATAGGGGTGTGTCTTCTCCTATAGTGGGAGCAGCTACAGAGAATGCAGTACTTTTCTTCAGTTATAACATCGCTCAAGATCAAGTAAAGAAATATTTGGTGAAATCAAAAGAAGAACTGCCGTTGCGCTATAAAGTACTCTGTGGTGGTATCAGTGGTGTTGTAGCGTCATACGTGTTAACACCTATTGAGTTAATAAAGTGTAAGATTCAAGTTGAGAAATTATACTCCAGCAAATCATCAAGTATTCTGACCTTGGTGAGAGAAGTCTTCCGTAAAGAAGGATTCAAAGGGTTTTGGTTTGGTCAAACGGGTACTTTATTGAGAGAATCAGGTGGTTCAGCTTCTTGGTTTGGTGTTTATGAGCTGGTCTCGTATGAACTTAAAAAACTGAGATTGGGTCCAAACTACAAGATAACGTCAAAAGATGAAAATACAATCGCTGAACTATTGATTAGTGGTGCTTCAGCTGGTATTGCGTATAACATTTCCTTATTTCCTGCTGATACGATTAAGAGTAAAATGCAGACAAATAGTGTCATCAATCCAGATCAAAAAGTTACATTCGTATCCACTGCAAAGTTGATCTGGAAGCATGGTGGTATTAGAGCTCTCTATAGAGGTTTGGGAATCACGCTGATAAGAGCTATACCGTCTAATGCAGTCATTTTCTTTACCTATGAGAAACTAAAAAACCACTACGGGTGAAATGGTTGGTTATTGATTCCTTTCAATGCATATGAATATTCAACTATATTATTTCGTGATTGAACGAATTTTTCTCGTAGATTTGACCAATTTCAGTAGTTGAACACTTAATTTGGTCAACTCTTCTTTGAAATAGAACAAAAATGCAGCAGTAATCACGCTCTGAGACAACTTAACAGAAATGCCATTGTAAAAACCTTGAATACCTTCTTTGGAGTATATATTTTTAATCCAGCCAGCAACACCTGTAGGATTTTCTCCACTGTCATCTTTCAAATGCATTCTTGCCTTCAAAGTAATATATGGATAAGTGAAACCAGTGGCGATGAGTTTACCAAATGCTCCAACAAAGAAAGCATGAGTTGAGGTCAAACCACTTGCTCGCTTCTTGTTGATGATGTTCTTGATTTGTTCAAAGATGGTATATTGGATAATTGGGTTGACCACTAAGATGAGAGCAGGAAGAACACCTGCAAATAAAGTCTTAATACCATCTTTTCTAATAATCTCAACGATGGCCTTCAGAGTCGATTTTTTCTTGTCACCATCAACAGTTAGCCTGGTATTAGCTACCCAAATTGGGTTAGTTGACAAACACGTGATGGACCCAGCAATTGCACCCACAACGATACTCTCCAATGGTGAAAGTACTTTCCTTGTTCGGTTTTTACTTCTCAAGATTAACTTTGTCACAAGTTCATAAAAATAGTAGTATACCAAGTTGCTTAGAGCTATACCAAAAATAGCGCTTTCCAAACCAGGAAAAAAACCAGCAATACCTTCATTTTTCAACAGATATTTAGCAGCTGCCAAAGTAGAGATTTTGTTTTGGGAATTTTTGTTCTCAAGAACGTCTTTATCATCATCAGAATCACCCTTTTGAACAGATTTGTTTGACTTTGTTTGCGCAAGGGTGGACAGAGTAACCAATGGATAGGTAACACCCATACTTAATGCACCACCAATACCACCTGCCAAAGCATGTGCTAATGGATCAACTTCCAAACGGTCAGTCATGTTTCTCTGTTGGTCTGAATCTCAGTCTCAGTCTCTTGGAAGCTTTGATACTGATTCCAGTTGGACGTTTTTTCCCCATAATTTTTAAAGACAAACTATTCCGATAGGAATTTCCTTATCGGGTAATAGTTCGACAAGAGACTTGACTGCCGAATTAGGTAATAATAATGTGCTCTTATTGAAAAAAAAAAAAAAAAAACGATCCTGAAAAGTTGGATAAAATCGCCAAATTTTGGAGAGGTCCAACAACTTCAAACTAAGATAATTTGCTCATTTAACAACATGAATCAAATCACACACAGTTTCAAATACCAGTTGAACCACGTTGTTTTTATCTTTTCCATTGCGATGGGTTCGATCTACGTTGTGAAGACGGTGGTGAATAACAGAAGAGACGCTAATTTCATACCGGAACATGTCAATCAGGATGTAGTTGAAGGTAACATAGCTAAATTACAACCAGGTCTTCCAGAGCCTTCAGGAAAATACAAAAGAAAGAGTGAATTTGAAGCAGCTCCAAATGCATATGCTTCGAGAAAAGGTGGTGATAGATTTTCTGGTTTGTTAGATTTTGAATGGTTGTTTGGAAGCGATAAAAAATGATGACTTTACAGTGTCAATAACAATAAATGAATGAATGAATGAATGAAAAAATGGAATATAGATCTTGTACATAGATAAAATGTTAATATAGAAGACTACATATTACTCAGCATAAGTGTAGAAAAAACTTATAATTAGAAGATACATAATAAAAACACAGAAGATGATGATGATCATATCAAAGAGAGAAGTGAAATATATTCGAAACCAAAAACTTAATCCTTCTTTTCGAAGTAATCAGCCATCTCTTGGTCTAATTGCTCAACAGTCTTCTTGGCTGGTTTTTTGTTCTTTGGTTTATTTTGCTTTTTGGAATCTTGTTTAACAGGAGCAGCTTTAGCCTTTTGTTTAGGAGTGGTCTTTGGACCGTTAGCCTTTTTTTGTGGAGCGGCAATGTTAGCAACGATTCTGTTGGCTAATGGTTTTTTAGTTGGATCGACAATCAATTCCAATCTCAGTTTAGTAGCACCGCCATCGATTGGAGCACCGTTGTACTTCTCAACAGCTTGGGAAGCGTTAGCAGAAGTTTTGAAAGACACAGTGGCAATACCTTTGGATTGGCCTCTTTCGTTGTAGGTCAAAGCAGCAGATTGAACACCACCGACTTGAGAAGCAAAGAATTCCTAGAAGAAAAATGTTAAAATGTGATCTCATAAAAAAGCAAATCATGGAAGTTATCCAAAATTATTGCAAATGAAAAGAAAAATCTGAGACTTGAATATGAGTCTGAAAAACATCTTCAAATTAGTGAGAACATGGTAATGTAGCAATCTGAAAATGAAACGATAGCAAACCCCCCAAAATTGTGAAATGTCAGCATGGAGTCTGAGAATCACTGTAGATAGACCGTTATACGGCAATACAATCCAGAATCCGGAAAGCACCACACATCAAAACTGGACTTTAGCATCTATTGCAAGAGAAAGAAAACAGTTCCTGATTCAAAGAGCTCACATGTGAGAAAATTCCAACATCGAATTCTTCAGTTCCCACACTTCTTCAACCAACAGAAAGAGAGTTGAAAGTACTTCATCAAATAATGGAGTGCCAAGTCCAACAGATGTAGTACACGTATCCCAAAGCCAACAACGCATTATAAGCAGATCAAACTCCTCTGTTAGTTTTGAAAAGTGACCAAAAATTGAAATGGTATAAGGGAACTAAAAAAGTGAAAAGAACAACCACCAAACTAAACAAAAAAAAGAGAAATCCACTATCGGTGGATGACCCAAAAAAAACCAAACGAAATGATGGTCCAACAAAAGATTGTGATAACATAGTCTGGAAAATCAAAGTGCAATAAAGCGTTCAATTCAGACAAGTTTATCCTTTTAGTTTTTAACCTTCTGGATAGAATTTCATTCTTTTGGAGTTTTTTTCTTCATGTAAACAAAATTAAGAAGAGTCACCAGGATATCAAAGACAAATGAACTAGTCAAAGTCAAGATATACAACCCTAGTGTTGATCAAAGGAATTGAAGATAAAAAAGCCACATCCGTATCGTCAATGACAAGTTAATGTATCAACAAAATAAAAAAGGGCACTTTCATATACAATGAAAATCCATCAAATTCCTATGATTCAGAACAACAAAAACCACATATTCAAATCAACCAAGACAATTTCAAAGCAAAAAATTACTGGAACACATCTCAAGAGGAAATGGTAATATACTAACCTTAATGGCATCTTGTTTGATATCCTTTGGCAAACCATACACTAGAACCTTGGTAGCATAAGAAGCGTCAACAACAGTAGCAACTTTCTTCACAGGAGCAGATTTCTTTGGACCTGTTGGGGTTTTCTTAGCAGGTGTAGTAGCTTTAGAAACTTTGGCACCACCAGATTGTTTCTTGGATCTGTTGAATTGCTTCTTTGGTCTACTGGAGATGATTTCATCCAAAGATTGATCTAGAGCTGACATTATTTCTGTATCGAAGTTGAGTGATTGGTAGTTGAGTTTGTTGTTGTTGAAAGGAGGAAGATCCAAGTGGACGGCAAAGAAAAATGGGAAAAAAACCAGCCTTTTTATGGAAAAAAAAAAAAGGGAGAAATCCACTCACCAAAATTTTTTTTTTTTTCTTTTCGTGGCTTCCGGGTAACTCTTCTAAAAAAAGTTGAGAAAATCACGTGATCAATTACCGCGAACTCGTTCGATATGTATAGTACCTTTTGGATTTTATTTTCATTGTTGGTGACTTCAGCTCTTTGAAACTTTTACGTGTATTTCATCTGATTTTGGTGTATTTGGTTATTTTTATCTTCAATATCATATATAATTGATCACAGAATTTTGATTGGGATTTTTCAAAGAACTCTTCTGTGAACGCTACCACGCTGAAACTCGCACATTCATCTGGGGCATTGGCACGTCGCTGAAGAGACCATGTCAAGGTTTACATCGAAGGGATACTCTCCTACTTCCACCATACGACACGGCACAACTACTACTCTTGGTGGTATTGAGAAAGAGTTACCTGCCACGCCTTCCAATTTACAGACAGTAATGTCCAACAAAAACATTGTGAAATATATTATATCAGCGGAGTTTGATAATAAGATTGGTTCAATGGTCAAACATCAGATACCCAAGAAAATCCCTGGTTTCAAAGAGAACATGTCACATACCTTAGCTGAATTAATGATACCTCAAAACACAGAATTGAAAGAAGTTGAAGATTACAATGTGTTCATTCTCTACTGTAACAGGATGGGGAAATATGACACCTTACCCGATACAGACAGAGAAGTTTTTGAAGAGGATGGGTTATTGCTCCAGCGTTTGTCATTGAATGAGATTAGTACAATCTATGAAAGGGATCTTGACGATGATGTTTTGTTTTTTTACAACGTTGCAAAGACCATTAAATCTGATAAGAATGAGAGAGGTGCCATAATAAGGTCAATTGCAATCGGTACACCGCTGAGGAATTTCATCGTGTTCAAGCATTTGATCACCATAGCCATTCAAATCTACATTCACGAGCCAAGAATGGCACATTTGATTTCATTGTTCAACGTTATCAATCAAACAGATGTCACTATTTGGTCAAATTATCTTAAAGTGAACTCTCATCTTCACAACATCTTATCGTTGAACTATGAATTCAAGAATAGGATAATCCTGTCGCATTTTAGAAATATTTCAATGAAGGATATGTCTACCCAGGCAGTGAGGTATAAAGATGGTATACTACAGTACAACTGTTCCGTGAAGCAGGAAAACAACTCCACAGAGGACACACACCACTCCAATGAAAATACAAATACTAATACTAATGCTAATACTAATGCTAATACTCTTAATGAATCCTTTTTCAGATCCATCCCATTGAACTTTTCATTGACTTACTCTCCTTCCACAATTCAAACAGATTTGAAAGTGAATTCACATATATTGAAATTCCTACTTAAGCTATCACATGAGCTTAATGCCATAGATTACAAGAATTTGAAGATCGTGGTATATTCCGGTTCACATACCACTGATTTCTTATGCCAATTCATCCTATCCCTTGCCAATTTCTTCAACGGGTTTGATAAAGTTTATTTCCATAATGATAAGATTTTATATTTCCCAATATTAGATTTATACAACTGGGAGAAAATCATAGAATTTGACAAACACACCAAGAACACGAAGATCATTGGAACGAACAACTTGATTATCAAGGATAGTCAGGATTATTATGATTTTTTCTATGACTTGGACACTGAATCCATAACGAGGTCGGAATACTTACAGTCATATAACGTGTCAATAAGCAAGACACATGATTTCATGGAGGTCTTGCAGAAGTTGATCGATATGCATCAGGATCAACTCACTACAAAGATCACTCTACAACGGTTCAATATATGGCAGATATTAAAAATACTCAATAGAGAAGATATGAATAGAAATGTGAATGATTCTGATTATGGAGCTGGAGATGGAAACACTTTGATTGAGGAACCAAGATTCGAAAAAGAAGAAGAAGTTGAGGAAGCCGAATTGAATTTGAAAGATTACTATTTGAGCAGAAATAAAAATTTGGTTCTTTTTGAAGAGTTTTTCGAGTTCCAAAGTATAAGGTTGATCGACACACTTAATGAACTGCTAAAGATTGTTGTACGAAGATTTAATTCAACAAATGAGTTAATCATTGGGAATCTGAATGCAATGGAAGTTGATAAGTTGGGAAAACTCTATGATTTCTTAATTGGTTATGTATCTTCATTAATGGAAGGTCATATTGATAATTTCTTTTACGTTGTTGAGATTTTTCCTGCAGCTGATATCAACGATATAACTGATTTGGTTTATGACGTTGAAGTTGATTTGGAAGAGAAATCTATTTTGAACGAGTTATTCAAACCGATTTTCCTAAACAATATCAAGATTCAATCAAGAGTGGTAAAACTTTTTGAAGTCTTGATGAAGAGTGAATTAAGAATCATCTTGGATCAAAGATTGAATAGATTTTTGATCATTGCATTACAAGAGTTTTCAAATAAACCCAAAATGAATCTCAGGAGTTTGAAAGGAAGTGTAAACACTTAGATCCCACTTGATGATGTCGATTGGGTTACAGAAGGCTTATTGGTGGGAATATACAATCAAGTAATTAATTATATGGTGAAGTTACTACAGGCTGATTTCAGACATGATTAATAGCGTAGGATTGAAATTATGTTAGCTCACAACTTGACTTTTCTTTTAAAATACGTCTCATCTAAAACCTTATAGTTTTCATCAAAGATTTTGTCATACTCCTCCTTTTTCAAAGGTAACTGACTAGTCTTTCTCCAATCATCATCATGTGTGATTTTCTCACTCAACTTCGTTTTAAGAATCTTCAAAACATCATCAGGTTGTTCACAGTTCACCAAGTGTTCACCTTTTGGAATGACAAATTTCTCAACGTCCGCAAGGTACTCGATCATCTCGGCAACTCGAGCTGGATGATTCCAATTTGCGTTCTCACCTATCAGATAGATCACAGGAACACGAACATTCTTAGGAACAGATTCACCAATCTCTTCCCACAGTCTCATACCGGATTGATACGTGATCATCTGTTGTTTTGCAGAGGTCTTTGCACTCACCGTTCCATCTTTATTGACGAACTTCTCAGATTCAACGAAATCACTGAGGATTTCAGGATGCAAGTTCTTATATATGCTTCTTTTGGTGAAATACTCATAGTATGCCTTTTCATTTTGAAATTCAGACTTTATGGTCCTGGCCAATGCCGGTATCAGTTTCTTACTGAATAGTCCCGTTTGTGTTGCGTGGTTGTGTGTGATGGGCTCAATCACCAGGATGAACTTGAACAGCCGAGGTGCCACTGTTGTAGCGTATAGTGCTTGGAATCCACCCATCGAGTGACCCACGAGGACATTGAGACCCAATAAACGCTGTGATTTGACCACTTGGATCAGGTCATGAGCACCTTCACGCCAGTCGTATTCCCAACCCAACTTCCCAGCGTTTTCAACAGCAGACTCGCCATGGTTGACTTGATCAACAGCGATGCAGTTTGTCAACTGCCAATGGAGTGTGTCTTGATTGTCTTCAGAGTATTGGAACAGTCTCTTGACGTAGTAGATCCACACAGCTTTGGTCATACCATTACCAGATAGAAAAAAGAGGTTCAGTGGAATCTTGTCCTCGTTCTTTCGACTAGGAACTAGAGAATAGTGGTCAAATATAACAGATAACGGAATTCCTGAAGGAATGGAAGAGTGAGCTCTCCATCTGGGGAACTCAGCTTCGATGACTTTGGTGTACTTGTTGAAGATGCTACTGCTACTACTGCTACTATTTGTGCTCATCTTGCAGTGAAACAGGGATCTTTTGTAATCAGCTTCTCATCAAAGGAATGTTAAACAGGGAAAGAAATGTTGTGGGTCTTTATAAACTGTCACCCACAACCACGGCTGATTGATCTCGCTTGAGCGTTTTAACACCCAGTCATAAACATTACATTATTGTGGAGAAGTCACGTGATCCTATCATATAAGTCACGTGATGTGTTACAGTTTGTGGTGGTGGTGATACCAAGTGTTACCCTGTCCACCACAGTTTTTTTTTTTTTATGTTTTCCTCTGTTTTTTGACATGAATTAGTAATTTTTGTATTCCAAACTTTTAATACTTTTATTGAAAGAATAAAGAACGTGACAGTTAGAGAGAAAAGAGTTGGAGAGAGAGAAAGATCATAAGAGAAACTTTTTTTTCACATTTCATTACTCCTCACCACCATTAAGATGTCTTCTGTACTACTCATAATAAACCAGAATCTCATCACGCTGCCTAACGCAGACACGATAATTTCAACAAAGAAGCAGGAGATTTTGAACACTTTATCACCATCTTCCACAATAGATCAATTTTTACTATCTAATATCGTCCTTGAGAATGTTGAACTCACAAAGAACTATTACGATTCCATTTATTATCTTGATTCTGAAAATTTCAACCCTTCAATTCCAAACCATCCAGCCATCAAATCAGCATTAAAGACTCAGTCATCAATTCCATTATCGAAAAAACCAACCACTAGAGTCGGTTCGAAGTTATCATCTTTGAAATTCAAAAGACTCCCTAAAAAACCATCATCTCCCACGCCTTCATTACCAGAGCTAATATCTTCACTTGACCTCACTTCAAAACTTCGATACTTGAGTGATGATTCGGATAGTGATTCCGACGAGTTGATAGATGAGAATGAGTTGATTGCCAAACCTCTGAATTCGCAATCCATTATCTGTTTAAGAGAACCAAACCAAACAGGAGTTAAGAGAAGAAAAGCATGTAAAGATTGTACTTGTGGATTAGCAGAAAGAGAGGCATTTGAATTCAAACAAGAATCATTACAAAATTCAGTTGAACCTATTGGAAATGAATTGAAATCTTCAATGTTTGGCGGTAATCCTTCTTCAAACCAAGTAACTACACAATTCAAGAAAACAGAAACAAAGATTCAATTTAGTGCTAAAGAATTAACAGAGATTGATTTCACAATTGAAGGCAAAACCGGTGGTTGTGGTTCATGTTCGTTAGGTGATGCATTCAGATGTTCAGGTTGTCCATTCTTGGGACTTCCTGCTTTCAAACCAGGTCAAGCCATCAATCTTGATGGAATGGATGATGACTTGTGATTTTCCCTTTGTGTGCTTTTTAAGGGTGTGTTATATTATATGCCTCGGGGTTTGAAAAAAAAAAAAAAATGAAAGGATTATTTATATGCATTTGAAAAGAGAAAGGTTGAAGGCTTGGATACGATCATTGATTAGACATTGCAAAGGTTGGTTCTGGTTATTTATTAATTGTCAGTTTTGACACTTGTTTCTTTATGAAGTATGGAGTTAGAGATTCAACTAAAATATTTATAACTATTCCGTGTAGATGATCTAGGATACCATCTATCTGACGTTGCTTATGAAAGAGCGATATATCATGATCAATTATCTGTGATGGTCTCTCTTGGAATAGGAAAATGTCTGTAGCCATTCATATGATGAAATCTCCATGGACAATCCATCTTATCCAAGACAACTTCCAAAAGCCTCAATTTATCAGAGTCAACTCCATGACTTAAAGCAATCAAACTCTTATTCAATTCAATTTCATTCTCAATCTTTAAAGATTTTGTCTTTTCTCCAACTTGACCAAATTCAAACAAATCAAAAGTCTTTGTCCAATTCCATGGTTTGATATCGTTATAAGCTCTTTTCTCACCTTTAATGATTCTCTCAACAGTGTAACCACTATTATTTAACAAAAAAATGATCGGCTTTAAATCATAATATGGGAAAGCAGACATCTCTTGATAAGTCATTTGTGCAGATCCATCACCTTCAACAAGGATCAATCTAGAAGTTGAACTTTCATCCTTCATGGCAATCCCAACACCAACAGCATAAGGTAGAGCAGCACCAATCGATAAATAAAACCCTTGAGAAATGTATTTCAAACCACTTGGGAATCTCATATCTGGAATGCCAAACATGAATGAACCAGTCTCACAAACGAGTACATCATTTGGTTGTAAGAAATCTTGAAACTTGTCCAGTAAAACAGACTGAGATAAACTTGCAGTGGATGGAAGACCAGGATATCTTTGCTTAATCTGAAATGGAAGATTATTGTTTCTTGGTAATTTTGACTGATTCAATCCTTTCAATAAGGCATCTAATATATCAACAAAGTTAACACCATGGTAGATCTCTTTGCCAACTTTGATATAATCACGATGCAAAATGATAGTTTGTTCCTCAGTCAAATCAAAAGAATAATGACCGGTATTGATTTCATTGATATATGGACCAAAATACAACACCAAATCTGAACTCTCCAAGTTCTCCTTCACACCAATATTTGATTCAACACCAATGTAATCACCAACATAGTATGGACTGGATTCGTCAACGATTGATTTACCCATAAAAGTGGTAAAAGTGTTAAATTTGGTGAGTTCAATAAACTGTCTCAATTTAGAGGTAGCACCAAATCTATCAACTAAAGTATCAGCCAAAATAGATGTTTGGTTAGAGTTGTAAATCTTCTCAAGAATAAGTTGAGAAAGATCATGAGTCAAACTTGGATTTAGATCTGGAGTAGAGCATAATGAATCAATTGGCATGTTGTAAAGTCTTGAAGAGTCAACTTGGATATCACACAAATCAGCAGGAAGGAACAAATAGCCAGGTTTGCTTTTTTTGAAGATCTCTTCAATGACTCGATCTAGTTGTTCAACAGCTTTGGATGGATCAAGAACGATTTCACTTATGCAACTAATCTTGGAGACCATTTCAGTGTATACTAAACGGTTTGAAGGTTTTAAAGTATCGATATCTGGAACAAGATGATGGAGATGTTTTTTGTTTTCAACCTCGTCATTCATCTGACGATAGAATGGGATACCAACAATGTGCAACACTTTCGAGTTTTCGGCAAAAGCACCACTAACAGCGTTGATAGCACTCAACTCTCCAACACCATATGTCGTGATCAATACACCAAGAGAGTTTGTGTATCTGGAATAACCGTCTGCCGAATAACCTGAGTTTAACTCGTTACAACCTCCGATCCAGTTCAAATCAGTTTGATATAAATGTTCCAATAGGCCCAAGTTGAAATCACCAGGCACACCGAAGATTGATTTAACCTTTTCAACTTGTTGAAGTCTTTTGAAAAGGTATTCACCAAACGGTAGCTTCAGATTATCAGCAGATGCTTGCTGGGATGCAGATGTACCACCAGCTGCATTGGTGAGGGCGTTATTGGTGTCTGTAATAGCAGCTTCGATTGAGATAGGAGTCATTGTTGTTGATAGTTAGCAAAAGACAAGCGAAGTCAAAATTTGGGAAACCGCCCATAATTTAAATAGAAAGTCTTCTCCAACCATTCTCAACAGTTTCCAGTCTTTGAGAAGATTGTTTGAAGTTAAGGCGTCACTCACTTGATTTTGTTGACACAAAAATAAGTTGGAAATCGGTAATCGACGGAGTGAGTGTGGGCAAAATTGCGCTCGGTTAACAAAGGAACGAACGGGGATGGTGTTTTTAGTGTTTCAGTTGCCGAACTCTCGCTAAGACCTGATGAGAAAAAACACTTTTCATGGAAAAGTTGGCGGAGAAGAGATGTAGAGAAAGGGCATTGGTGAACGGCCTTGTAGTCTTGTCTTGGACGTCTACCCTTGTTTTCAAAAGACCTCGTCAAGCCGAATTGTGTTAGTTTTGTACAGATCCGGTTGGTAATCAGGTCGTCACTAATTTAATTGACAGCGCAGTACCGGGTGCCAGCGGAAAGAGCAAGAGCAAAAAAAAAAGAGAGAGAGAGAGAGAGACAAACACACACATATACTCACACAATTAATGAAAGGGAAATTAAAACAGAAGGCTCGCGTTAAAACGAAAGGTTTAAACGGCGCTAACTATAACTATGAGCTGGGATGGATGAACTTTACAACTCCACAATCAAAAGGCTTCAACCAGAAGAGTTGAAAAGAATGATTCTCCATCCGAACCCACACAATAGCTTTCTCATCTTGGACGTGCGTGATTCAGATTTCAAGTATGCTCAGATCAAAAACTCAACCAACTTCCCATCACGTAAATTCAACGATGATACCATCAAAGAACTCCTAAGGACTCATCCAGATACAAAGTGCTTCATTTTCCACTGTATGAGATCTCAAAATCGTGGACCTAGGTGTGCAAAGAGGTTCGTTAGGTATTACTTTCAAAACATTATTAAAGACGATTTCTCAAATCTTGAAGTATTACCAAAGATTTATTTATTGGATGGGGGTTTTAAAAGATGGTATCGTACTTTTGGAGAAGATCCTAAACTTACAATCGAGATGTGATGTGATTATTACACACACAGTACAAGATCAATAAGAAATATTCAGATATAGATATATATTAATCATTAGATATAACCAGAAAAAAAAACAGAACCCAAGTAAACCAATTACTCTAAAAAACCTATGAAAGAATTCCAAAATGAGGAAAAAAAAGAAGTTGCCAGAACTGAAGTAAGTGATAGAAGACTTATATAAGAGACTCCTGTATATGTGTGTGATTTGCAAAAGTAGCTTTAATCAGTAATCTTGATTGATCTTTTGAATGATAAATTTAAAATCATGTTTATACTTCAATGTTGCATTTGGAAATTCTTTTTCATCAATCCACATTGTTTCAAAGATCTTGTTTTGAATTTTGATGACTCTATCGTTTTCAAATAAAATGATATCAACGTTATCTGCTTCATCTCTTAAAGTTAACACCCATTGATCTTGATCTCCTTTTCGATAGTCGTCTAGTTGTTTTGTGAATTTCTTGTTTAAATGTCTTATCACTTCATTCACCGTTACTCCACAATCTTCTTTAAGAATGGTTGAAAAGCTGAGATCTTTGGAGAAGATTTGAATATGATGTTTCTTTGTGGATATTGGATTTAGAGCAGTGTTGAAGAAGATTGCCTTTGGAGGTGGGAATAGATCACCATCTGCTGGAGCGGATTCAAAACTAGTAGCCGAACTACTTCTTCTTAAACTCAGATCTGATTGGTGTGAAGAGCTTGCGGTGATTGTATCAGCGTGTGTTGAAGTATCGAAATCATAGTATGAATCCGTCTCAAAGCTGTAATCGTTATCATCATCTGTGAACTGAACAAGTATCGAATGGATGTCGTTAGCAATGGAAGTCATGATGACGCGTCAATTGTCAAATATTTTCCTAGAATTGGGTTGCAATGGTATATTATGAAAAGGACGTTTGGATTTAATAAAACCTCGTTCAGTTGTTATGTCAATTAAACAAAATTGGAGAGGCTGCATTGGAGAAGAAAGCAACTGGGGGGAAGTGCGAACCTTTTCGCTTTTATAAACCTGAATCTTGGAAACTTG
Organism: Wickerhamomyces sp. yHMH26; assembly: GCA_030571235.1. NCBI lineage: Eukaryota > Fungi > Ascomycota > Saccharomycetes > Phaffomycetales > Wickerhamomycetaceae > Wickerhamomyces > Wickerhamomyces sp. yHMH26. Next base: position 59,922 of record JAJLXG010000042.1, read on the forward strand.
ATTCAACATGCTTTCAAAATAACTGCGAACGATGAACACAAGCACGACTTACATGATCCTAATAATAATTGAGATCTTGGTACCAGTGGATGCTCATCAAAGAGCAGTGTTTGCAAGCAAAAAATATGGTAGATACACACATTTTACTTGTTACCTGCATCGTTTCAACGCACCGACGGTCTACCAAAGACATTCTAGCCCAGGTTCCTCTCAGAAACCAAGTGGTGTTTGACATTTGAACTCATCATCTCATTGAAGATGCGCAAGATCTGCAGCATTTTCTTACTTATCCCGACCTCCTTAACAATGCACAAATTTGCAACAAAAAGTGTGGTAGGTTCCAAGTCAAAGGGGGGAGGGGGGGGGAGGGAGAAACCATTAGACTGTAACGACAGGGATTGAGCTGGAATACCGTGAATATCAACGTGGAGAGATCTGAATTGTTAGAAGGATGGCACCGGTAGACTGGTGAACTGTTGCGCCTACAAGTCCACGATAATCAGAGTGATTATTAACAACTGACAAGTACAGCTGCTGCTGCGAGATAAATTGGACTATAAGCCAATTCCCTGGTACACGTCAGTTAAGTTTTTGAGATGAAATTAAAGACAGATTGATGTTGGTGAACAAAATTCAACCCTAAATACTCCTGAAAATATCTCAAAAGAGGGTACTCTGGAACGCTGGCTACATTCGATGGCCTTCACTTTCATCTTGTCACAGTTGGAGACATCTCTAAACTCTTTTTTGAACCTCAATTCTCTATCCAAACATCATTTTTTTAAACGCATTGTTCCTTCAAATTATGAAGATCGTCGGCTAGGCATCTTTATGCATTACTAGTCCCATGAGGTCTCGGCAAATGAACGATGCGTCTTTTGCAAGTCCCGATTTCTCAGTCTTTAGACCTTAAGATGTTCAGAGAGTCCGAGACGACTACATGTGGCCTAATTTGGGATCAAAAGTAAACAAATGTAAACAAAAGAAGGGTTAATCATTAAATTTTAGTAAAAGAATTGAATCTCAGGAAATTGAAAATTAAATAAGGGTGTGTAAATCTCGTAAGTCGTTAAAATTAGGCATTTATGACTGAAACCAGTTCAAAGTCAAATCTATCGATGTCAGCTATACTTGGACTAGCTATTGTTGATGTAGCTATCATTTTTGGTTTCACCAAGAATTTGAAATGATGCTTGTGTGTAAAGATAGCTGTGGGAAGTTGGTCTTCGTGAATCCACCAGGATCTAAATATTTTGTTTTGAATCTCGATCAACTTATCTGTAGACCGAAGTTCAATCTCTAAACCGTCGTTATCTTCGTCTCTGATCACGATCAGCCACTCAGCTTTCTCTTCCTCTTCTGTATATCCAAACTTCTTCAAAATGGATTTTCTCTTCATCATATCTATTATCTCCCCAACCGTTATAAGTGAGTACTCTTTCATTATTGTGGAGAACAGCATATCATTTGAATATATCTGAACATGATATTCTTGATTTGTAACAGCAGGAATTATTTGACGACCTTTATTCGTATTGAAGAAGATGGCTTTCGCTTCATGAAGACTTGAAAAGGAACTGATGGAACTTCTAACTGACCTTTGCGAGGAGTGAACTGTTGATTGTATACTATCCACTTCAGAAATTGTACTGAGTGTTCTATCACTTGTACTATGGCTTAAATTAGGACCGATTCCTTTTATGGACTTTGTGGATGGGGTAGAAAGGGTGCTAGTTGTGGGTTGATCTATGATATGGGAAGAGATGGAACCTGTGCTTGAAGCATCATATGAGAAATAGTATTCACATTCCGGAAAATAGTGAAGATAATCAAACTCCACTTCTGCTAATTCTTTCTCATCCTGGGTATATTGGTGTATTATGGCCTGTATATCAGTAGATATGAGCTGTGCAGTGATCATGGGAAGGAGTTCCGTTGTTATGGGAGATGTGTGATATTATGTGGAATGTTGAATGTGTCCGAATGGTATGCTTCCATGGAAGAAAGCTGGGAACATCTTCTTTTATATCGAAAAGACAGGCGATGGCATAGCTTCTGTGAGTGATGCCTAAATTTGATAAATTGTCAACAAAGAGAGGCTATCAAAGCCATCAATTTAGAAGCAGTAAAAGCAGAAAACGGTAAGTTTCTCAACGCAAGTTGCATCATTTGCCTTTAGTTTAATTGAAAGTGACCGATAATCTTTCCCAATTTGCCATACAATACGACCTCAATAAGGTGGATTGGCTGTACCTGAATATTGGAATATTTCCCAATTGGTCTCAATTGTATGCTTATTGGGCACATCAATTGGCAGTATAATGCAGAACCGGATGTATGTTTTTTTGAAGTCTCATCAACAACTGATTTTTTTTAAAACCCAATTTGGGTATGGATCTTCATGATCCCTGAAAGGGGAAGGGAAAATTGACAATATACACGAAACAGTCCATAATGCCTTAATCGGAGCTGTACATTGTACTTCGTGATTTATTCTGGTACCTGGTTCAACTAGCTTGTTGAAGCTTTCAAGTTACAGAATTAGGAGCTCTACGGGTTCTTTGTTCACAACCTTAATCCCTCTTTGATTACACACAGGAATGCCAAATGCAATGCCAACTGCAATGCCCACTGGCGCCATCCAGGATGAAGCAGGAAGCACAGCAGGTAAAGCTTTGGCCATTTAGTGCTAAGGGCCAAACAGCGTGTGGGTGAGTGGGTGAGTGGGTGAGTGAGTGAGTGAGCTATAGCGGACAAAGGCGTCCCATGAGGCAGCACTGCCTAAACCACCTTCATCGCCCTTATTTTTAGTGGCATCAAATTAGAGTTCGAAGCGAAGATCGGCTATCGAAGCTCTGCATATTGAGGCGGAGAAAGGTTCGTATTATAAAGCTGAAAGATGGAAACCTCGGGAGCAGTGTTTACCATTACTATATCAGGGTAAAATTTCAAAATTAGACGCGTGTTCATGTCGTGGGAAATTACCGGATTGAGTAATTTCAGCATCAGAGATTTACATCAGAACTTCTTTTTTTAAGGCATGATTTCTCAACTCCACGATCTCATGTTTCTTCAGCATCGATCTTTCAGACTAGTTTCATTGATGGATCGGCGCACGTCAAAAACATGGACAAGAGCTTTCAAATTAGATCAAATTGTTTGAATTTTTTGTATCATGTCTGAATACTTGAACTGTTGTGAACCGTCATTTGCCAACATGTAGTTACAACAGTACAATTTATCGACGCAACATGAATCCAGCGATTCATGAAATTTGGATTTCACAATCTGTGCAGTAGGTTTGACGCGAGTTAGGTCTTCGAGCTAGCTCGATATATGTACGTTCCCTCTTATAACAACTGTAACGAATGTTGTTTTCTATACTAAACTATACTAAAGTAATGCACGCTCAAATAACTTTTAAAGTCTTCATTCATTTCATGTTGAATCTCAAGTACGCATATGAGAACGTAATCGTCGATCACATGTATATAAGTTCATGTTCCACTGTAGTCTTATACGATCCCAACGATACGACTTAGTGTCCAGAAACCTTTGTCGACGAGTTGATAATTGATCACAACTCTTCAGCAGTTAAATCCGATCTAATCTTGAATGGTCTATTTCTCCAATCTATTTCAGTACCACACATGGCGATAATCCAGATAGGTAATGCTAAAATCTCTCTCAGGATCCAAATAGGTAACCATTTGCAAAGGTCCAACTTCTCATCTGTTGTATCAGTATTTAAGAAATAAGGTAATTGTGAGTCAGTGAATTTATCGCTAATCAGATCTTTATTTGAATACCTCAATAAAACGGTGAATTGAACATAATCAACAAAACACCAGATGATTTCATGACAGAGTAATAATTGCATCATATATCTTCCTTGAAAGAACAAGTTCGATATACCGAAAGATCCAAATGTACCGATGACTAAACTTTCAGTTGTTGGTTCAATTAAAGTTGCAAAGAGAACCATATACCTTCTAACTCTTAACCAACGCACTCTTCTATTGACATAATCCATAACTTTATTTGCTGATAAACCCACTGAACCTGAACCGCCAATAGGTTGTATAGCAATATCACCAGTCATACCGGTTCTTCCACCATTTTGTTTCTCCCATAGAGCAATCCCAATCATATTATCCTCACCTATATACCTTGAGAAAAATCCAAGACCTTGACCAGGTAAGGTGAAATCATTTGCACCTTTTGTAATTGAAGATTGTTTGTTCCAAATTTTACCTTGAGATATTTGTAACACTGAATCGTCAAGTTCTGATCTTCTGTATAGATTGGATTTCCCATTGACACAAGGTGCTATTGAGAACTTGTTGAAGAAAATGTAAAATTTAGCATGAGATGTGAATAAGAACATTTCATCAAGTCTTGCACCAAAATTATCCCAAGTATTTGAGTTATCAATTGATAGTGCTAGTGGAGTATGATGCGTCAATATCACGCGTCTTGAAGTGTTTCTTCCATTATCCAAGGATTTTTTAAGACTTAAAGTTGAACGGAACAGGGTACCTGGATTGATCCAAACATTTGAGTCAAGAACCCAAACAATATCGAATCTTGCTTGCTTGTAACCTTTGACAAGATTATTGATTTTAGGATTAGGACCAAAATGGTTTGACTCGTAATCATTATCGATAAGTAACTCAGCATCGATCTCAGGAAACTGTTTGATCAATTTTTGAATCGTTGGTATAGCTGGATCTTGTTCACTTTCAACACAGAATAAGATCTGTAGTTTGTTCTTGGGATATTTCTGGAGGAAGCAGCTCCGTAGGCAGATCTCCTGTTCACAATCTACTCCTTTGATTGGTCTTAGGATGGTGACCCCTTCGATCTGATCCGAATCGACAACTTCATCCGTTTTTTGATCAAATCTATACGAAGAAGGTTTGACTTTGGGCGAGTTGTACTTCAACAAGATCTCGGTGAATCCATACGTCGTCATCAGTAGGACAACCAGCCACCATACGAAGCCCACAGCACTGAAGAAGCGTTTCAGATTACTGAGCTCGTGATAATCAACATTTGATCCAAAGGCATCGCGGATTTCAACCGAAGAGGCGGCGTAGCTAAAGCGCGTGTTCAACGATACCAAAAGAGCGCAGAGTTGTGAGGGCATCGGATGGAAGAGGATGGAAAGGGAATTAATGAGTGTGAGATGCTTTGAAGCAAAGGGCAAAAGAACGACGAAATGGGCCTGGCGGTTGATGTGAAATGGGAATGGGAATGGAAGTGGAAGTGATGGATGAGTTCCGTTCAAAGTGAAATTGTTTTTTCGCGTGAATATCACTAATAGCGGCGGCCTAGTAACAAAATATTTACCGCTAACGTAAATAAAGCTTGGGACTTGAGACTCATTCTTTTATGTTCGCACTCTACAAGTTCTGAGGGAACAGACTCGACCTCAACCGCAGTTGACTCTAAATCAGAAAATTCTTCAATGGACTACACTTGAAGAACAATAAACACTGATCCGGCAACTCTCCGGATCCGGCCAACAAAATAGCGTCTTACCTTGTATAATCTCCATGAATTGAAGAAAAAAAAAAAATTTACCGGTTTTGTGCCAAAATATTAGCACAATCAACAATTCGAACACTTAAGTTGCCTACAATCCTACTTCCACTATAGAACATGGCAATCAAAGTGAAAAGACTCAGTGGAATCCAGAGAGAAGTCATAAAACTGTACAGACAGTGTCTACGAGCCTGTTATACGAAACCAAAAGTAAGTCCCAATAAACACTGATGAATAGAACAAACCTACTAATTTGAAAACTTTTTTAGGAAAATCAATCGCATTTCTTGGATTATACGAGGTAAGCTTGACGTCACAAGGAGAATAGAGAAAGTAATTGGAATTAAGAACCACATTTGCTAACATAAGGGTCACAGGGCAGAGTTCAAGAAATATCAAAAATTACCAAAGAAAGAGTACAGCACAATTGAACATCTGATAAGAGTTGGCCATCGAAGACACGAACTGTTCTCGTCTCCCGAGATCAAAGACATGAAATGAAACTAAAGGAAACAAGAACAAAATTATGAGAAGTATAATTGTCTAATTGAGATAAGTGTCATACACCTAAACACAAGTTTTAAAAACCAAAATACACCACACCACACCTCACCACACCTCACCACAACAAACCAAACCAAAACAAAACAAAACATACAGTCCGTAATCCACATTAACTATTCAAATCGTAGTCAAATCCAAAATATCCCCGCTGTTACTTAACAAGAATTCCATCACGTGGTTTCTAGCTTGCATATCTTTTAATTCCTTCTCGCTATCAGCCACTCTAATCAAGGTCGGACCAAAAACAACTGCTAAATTATGATAATTCATCTTGTTCAAATCTTTCAAGCTTTCAACTTTGTTTAAATGCTTCAACAGCATTTTCAAAACTCTTAAGTTCGTTTTTGGTAAAGTTTTCAGGATTTTAGAGAGTTCTGAAATCTTAGCCTCGTTACCATTTACCGTGAATACGCTGATAAATCCATCGTACACATTATGAGTAATCACAGGTTCAGGAAGATGGAAGTATAAATATCTTTTCAACGATGACGTTATAGCATTAATGTCAACATCACTCAACGAGTTCTCCAATTCTGGCGACGTCTCTTTCAACAGCAATCCATTAAAACTCTTCAGAATTGCATTCATCTGTGAAGTGGCTCCATTCTTTCTGTAAATCCCTTCTGAATCCAATCCTTTTAGTTCAATCTCTTTCAACAACCTTTCAATGATCAAAGGTACAGGTCTTTTCTCATAAATCGCCCGACTTTCCAAAGTCGAGTTGAATAAATCACTCATGATCAAAGCATTCGTGGATCCATTATGCGACGTGGAAACGTTTGCATTGTTGCTCGAAGTGGAAGATGTAACACTTCCCGCATCGACATACTTACCATTGATGTTGTTGTTGCTTTGATTTATCAGCTTCTTGTTATCGTTACCTCCAAGTTCATCAGACTCATCAGTCTTCAACAATGGTGCAGATATGCTTGGATTTCCACCGCTGTTTAGAATGTTGCTCAGAGAATATGAAGATTGAGATCCAACCAGATTATTGTTGTTGTTACTGCTTGGACTCGTTGTATCTTGTTTACCACCGAAAAATGGACCTCTTTTCCAGAATTTCCTACCTGAAGACTTGGATTTCGAACCATCAGAGTCGACGACTGACGAAGACGCTTCAGTGGATATAGAGGCACCAATGGATGGTTTCTCATTCAGAAGCTTATCCAAAGATACGTTCTTTGTGGAAGGAGATGGAACGATTTGTGATTGTGTCGTGGATGATGAAGATGGAGGAGGAAGAGGGGCATGTAAAGAATCAGAAGTGCTATGGGATTGATGCAAAAATTGAGAAGATTGTGAAGTTGACAAATTTGATTGATTCTCTTTTTTCAAATTCTGTAGTTTGACACTTAAATATTGAACTTCTCTGTTCAAATTATCTCTTGTAGTGCTCAACTCAGTGATCTCTTTCAAAATCCCATGTTTTGTCTGTTTTAAATCTCTGATTTCCGTTCTCAAGGACCTCAGATCCAATTCGCTCTGTCTGATTTCAAAATCAACAGTATCAATAGCATTTGCATCACTAACACTTCTTTGATGAAGATTGGAAAGGTTGAAAGTTCCACCACTCAAATTTCTCGAATGTCTTCTTTGTGGAATTTGTGATTGTGACGTCGTATTCAGATGCTGTGAACCTTGACGACTATGCGATATTTTAGAACCTTCAGGAATAGGAGGTGTTTGGAAAATAGCAGCACCTTGTTGATATGGAGATGGTGCACCGAATCTAGGAGTAGTTGCGAGATTTGGAGAAGTCACAACGGTGTCTGTAGAATCCAAGTCATCTTTGGAATAACTGTTGGATTCAACCATCAATGGTGAGGAGATCTTGTAATCGACAGACGAAGCACTTTCGGATTTTTTATGTTTAGATCTTGAGAAGAAACTCTTTGGAGATCGTATGGATCTTGATCTTGAAATGGAGTCTGATTGACTTGATGATTGTTTAACGGTCTTGTTTGGTGATGGAGACATTGGTGATAGGATCTTATTGCTTCCAAATTTCCAACCTGATGGTTTTGAATCAATTGGACTCTTGATAAATTCATTTGAACTTGTGAAATCGTTAGTCTTTTTATTGAACTCATTGAACTCTTCATCATCATCATATACTTGTTCTTGTGGTTGTTCAAGTCCCTGAATGTTTAAGCCAGTTGGAGCCTTGTCATTTTTTCTAAAATCACTGAATCCTGGAGGGGCATGTTGATACCTGTTCAACTCATCAACAACAAAGACTTCTTTCTTCAAATCACCATTTGCACTCTCATTGGTACGATTGTTTGAACGATATGCTTCATTTTGTCCAATTTCGTCCGTACTATCGTTCAAATCGATGAAATCATCCTCCGCTCCATCTTCAGGAATAACAGGTGCCTTTGGAGGAGAGATCTTTGGAGGTGGAGAATCATTGCCGATATAGCTTGACAGGATGTTGTTAGCAGAAGAACTGGAACTCATAGAATCAACCACTATGGCGTTTCTATTCCGATCACCATTTGGAGTCTTCAACACGTTGGATCTTAATGGAGATAATGCTCTCTGTCTTTGTGGAGTTCCGATGTGTAATGTATCAATGTTATGTTCATCTTCCTGGTCATCATCCTCACCAAAGTTGCCATTGACACTTCTACCACCTCTTTGTGGTTCATCATCAACGATCAAAAATGGTGATTTCGAAGGAGAAACTGCCACAGGAGGATCGAGTCTTGGAGTTGAGTTCAAAGCAGCAGCAGCTCTTTGTGGAGATCTTGCAGGTAAGATTGGATTTGACTTTGGTTTGGGAGATTTCTTGGAGATTGTAGCGATGGTGTTGGAATCATTTGTTTCAATTATACCTGGAGTAGAGATATCTGAAACGATAGATTCAGGAGAGTTTACTCTATGAGGTAAGAAATAATCATTTGAAGGAATGTTTGGAGATTGTAAATCTTGGACACTGGAAGATCCAGTTTGTGAGGAATGATTTGGTATCTTGGGTAATGACTTATCAACAGGTGCACTTAAGATTCTTGATTGTCTATTTGATACTGATGATGATGACGTTGGGTTTGATTTCAATTTTTTCTCTTGTTCATGTCGTTTCTTCTTTTCCAACAACTTTTCATGACAAGCCATACAGAAAAGACCTTTTGAAGTTCTTGCGTATCTTAAATCCTCGATTCTCTTCTTACAATTCCGACAGCAGAAACATGAGGAACAATAGGCTTGATCACCTGTTAAAATTGCTAAATCGTCAATCTTCTTCCCACAGGCGTTACAAGCATAGGAACAATCAGAACAGATCAAATCACCCGTTCCAAGGACAAGAAAATTTGAGGAAGTGCCCAATAGTTTTGAACATTTGGAACAGCTGAAACAGTACATGTGCCATCTATCGCCTCCGAGTTCATAAGCGTGTCCTTCACTGATTGGTAGGTCACACCTTCTGCAATTATGGGACTCCTCATCATCTTCTATCTCATCCTCGTCATCGGAGAGCTGGTGCGAATGGCTGCTGATTGGAGTCTGCTGCTGTTGCTGTTGCTGCTCGTGAATATGGGGATGCTGTTGTACCACACTCATCTAGGGCTATTTGAGGGATGGGAGAAGGAGAAGGAGGAGGAGAAGGGGGGAGGAGAAGAATAACGAAGGAGAAATCAGGCTGTTGATAAGTGAGGGACAGAAGAAGAAGAAGTAAAAGTAGAAGAAGAAGAGGAAGAAGAAGAAGAGTTAGAGGAGGAAGATGTTTTGGGAAAGGTGGAGAGTCTATTGGAAGAAATGAATGATGTCTAAGATAGACTCCGAGTGGCAAATTGAAAGTAGACTCAAATAGAATTGTATTGATGTGGAATGTTGATTTGATTTTTTTTAGAATTTTCGTGTTTCTAAACAACCACCAAAAAAAAAGTTCAGACAGAGGAGGGAGTTCGCGAGATCAATGTCAATATGGGAAAGGAATTAGCTGAACCAATGACAGAGAGAGTGTGTGTCGAAGTTGAGCAAAATACCGTATGGTGGTGGATGGTGGTAATGGGAGATTAATGTCTTCTTTAGGACTCTTCAAATTATACAATTCTTTTGTCAAATGCGACGAGAGTATCAAAAACGTTGAATTTCAATTTCACTTCTGTTTTCGGCATTCGAGCTTGTCGGGTCATTCAAATACGACGTACTATTTATATATATTAAAAACATTATTGTCCATTAAAAACGGGGGACATAACTAGAAACGAGAGACACAGATTGCGGTTGACTCACTCCAAGGAGTAATGTAGAAACCCCAACGGTTCTCAATTTGAGTCAGGGGGTAAACCATGCTGTCAGAATTTGAAACGGTCCGCTATAGAAAAAAATGAGACGCGACTTTAAATTTTAATCTTGGGGCACGTGATCAAACACGTGATACGGATGTTTTTTAAATTGATAAAAAGGATATAATTGAAAAAAAAACAAAAAGCATGAATAAGATGAGATTATTTTGATTTTTAAAGAGAACAACTGTATTCATTTTCTAGGTCTCAAACATCACAAAATATTCGTAACTTGAATTATTTATTATTCAATTCAATTTCACAATTCTTGAAAGATCAAATACCACAACAGCATAAAGTTCAATTGACAATTACAACACAACACAACGATGTCAGAAGTTGAAAACCCACAACAACCAGAACAAGTAGAAGAAGAAGAAGAAATCACAAGACCAATTTCAGCACCTACGAAGTTCATTTCTGAAATTAGTGGATCAAAAGTAATAGTAAAACTTTATTCTGGTGAAGAGTATCAAGGAACTTTAGATACAATTGATGGTTATATGAACATTACACTTGAAGAATCAAAAGAAGTTGTTGATGGTGTTGTTACAAGAAAATATGGTGATGTTTTCATTCGTGGTAATAACGTTCTATACATATCTCAAACTTAACTAAATGAGAAACCCAATCCCCATTGAAATCGGTAGTCTCTCTCTCTCTCTCTCTCGGAAAAGAAAAGAAAATACATACACACTTGTTGATTACCTGATTGGGAAGTCTAAATACAGATATCTCTCACTCTCATTATATTTTTTTCCAAGCACAAACCATCGGGTCGGTGTGTTGACGGTTTATGCCGTGGGCCAATTGGAACTTGTCGAAAATTTGTTGGAAAAAAAAAAAAACACCAAAATATAGGGAAAAAAAACCCCCTTTTAAGAGTAAAACGAACTTGTTAATTGATATATTTTAAAAAGAAGATGTCTTTCATTGCCAGACGTTCATTGTCCACTTTGATCCCTCCAAAGATCGCCTCTGCTTCCAACATTGGTTCAAATCCACATGCTAGAAGATTAGCACAAGTTGTTGAATTCTACAAGGCACTTCCACAAGGTTCTGCACCAAAAAACCAACCATTTGGTCCAATTGCAAGATATAAAGAACGTTTCTTTAACGATGATAACGCTACTGGTAAACCACTATTGCACGTTGCCGGTTTTGTTTTAATCTTTGGTTATGGTCTTGAGTACTATTTCCATTTGAGACACCACAAGAATGGTGAGCATTAAATGTAACAAACACATATTATTCACACATTCACACACACACATACAAAACCTTTCTTTAATCTGATTGAATTGGATTGAAGACTATTATAGATTTATTGAATATTCTAAAAAGAAAGAATCTAAACGGCCTGTGGTTATGATGATAAAACACGAAACAAAAATTAAACAAAATGATTATACATTGTGTATGGTATCTTTTTGTAGTAACCTGTGTATATGTAGTGGTGTTTTATTTACTAATTTATTTATTTATACTCTTTCAAGATTTTTTCATATTTTATCAATTTCTCATCAATTGAACTTGAATCTTGAACGATTTTTTTAATAAGATCAACAGTTGGAACTTTCCATCTTGATTTCCCATTAATCTTACCAAATTTTACTTCAAATTCATCTAATTTCAACCAATCTTTCCAATCAAACACCGATTTTGATAAATTCAACCCATCAACTCCTTTTAGTTGTTCATAGCTACCATTTCCAAAATCTTCAAGAACACATTGTGAAACGGTATTAGAATCGATCAAAGAGTTGACAATAGGTCCCTTTTGTGAATTTTTAATCCATCCAGTGGCATAGAGACCTTTTATTATACTGAAAGATTTGTTGAAAAGTCTTGAATTAGCATTTGTTATCACACCTTTTTGAGAATCGAATTGAACACCAAGTTTATCAAGTCCTTCAATTGGTAGACCTTTATAACCAGTGCTTGTGATTAACAGATCTGTTTCAATCTTTTCTGTTTCACCAGGTATGGCGGCTACTTTGGGTGGCTCATCTGGACTTGTAATCAATGAGTTTTTTTGAAAAATAACATGGGATAACAGATTAGGATTTGTTGGATTTTGAATAACTTCAATTGGTGATTTCAAGAATTCCAAGTCCCATGATTTGATGAATTTTGAAGGAGCAGGATATTTTGTCTTTCTTGATTCAATTGGACTCATGAATTTAACAATGGTTTCAATTTTTCTCTTTTTAACCCTTTCCAATTGTTTCATAAAAGGTTGAACGAATTCCAAGATATTAGAATCAATACCGTTGAATTTAACACCAAACTCTTCCAATTCCAAAAGTTCTCGAATCTCTTTTGTAGCAAATGCACTTTCTAATAAACCTCTTCTTGCAATGATTTTAACGTTTTCAACAGAACTTTTTTTCAACTCATTTAAAGCGTTGTAAGAGATATCACTTTCATTTAATTTCTGATATGGCATCAACAACAATCGAGCAACGTCCATTGCAACATTACCATTACCAATAACAATCACTTTTTTAACATTCGATAGATCTGGATTGATTTTTTTTGATTCCAAACTTCCATTGTACCAACCAACGAAATCTTTGGCATTAATCACACCTGGTAAATCTTCACCTTTTATACCTAAATGATTCTCTTTAGGATTCCCATAAGCAAACACAATCCCGTTGAAATTGTGTCTGATATCTTCCAAAGAGACATCTTTTCCAACTTCAACATCACCAACGAATTGAAAATTTTTCGAATCGGTTATCGAAGTGAAAGTTTCCTCACAGTTCTTCACTTCGAGATGATCAGGTGCAACACCGTATCTCGATAGTCCAAATGGTGTGGGAAGTTTTTCAAAAATGGTGACTTTTATTGGAAGTTGTGACTGTTTTAACAAATCAACAGCGGTGTAAAACCCAGATGGACCTGAACCGATTATCGCAATGTTCAAAGTTGCAAAGAGTCGTGATTGTGAAACTCTTGTTGAAGTTTTGATTGCATCAGCAATAAGACGGCTCTGTGTTACTCTTAGCATCGAAATAACTGGTAAACCTGAAAGTACATCTAAAATTCCTCCCCACCATCACCAAAACTAATCATATCACAGAATTTTTTTCTACAATAAAAATAAAAAAAAAAAACAGAAACAAATACAACAACACTCTCTTTATGATGAGGCTACTAACCCAATTATCAAAATTTCTTATATATATATATATATATATTAATATCCACTGCATCTCGTCTCGTTATGAACCACAAAACATTTTACACTACATACTCTTGAATTACAACGAACACAACTTCCAGGACTAGCATCTCCACAGATTGAACATAATTTCTTATTAGTGACAATACTATTACTTTGTAAATTCTTCTTAGTTATCAATTGATGTAGTATACTCTTATTTTTCTCATCAAGTTCATCAAAATGATTTCCCAAAGATCTCTTTGACGCCAGGATTTTCCTTACCGTTGTGAGATGGCTCTGTTTGATCTTGACTTGGGTTTTTTTCGAAGATGATGAAGATGATGAAGAAGATGGTGATGATGATGATTGGTTAAATTTCAACTGTTTTGAAGAGGAGAGTGAAGTTGGTTGACGAGTTTGTTTATAGTGGAAATCTATTCCAAGTTTCGGTAAGTCTATCCGGGCCACACCATCGTTGTAGTTCTCTTTATCCAACTCAGTGAACCTCCTCGTCGAGTTCTTCACTTCTAGCTCGTTTTCTTCCAGATCTGTGCCGTGTAGTGATGATTGTATCGATGATAAGTTGTATGAACCTGGTGCTAGTCTTTTTCTTCTAGAATTTGAAGAGGATGAATTTTTGGATATTCTTGATTTTGTTGGAAGATTTATAGAAGACGTGAAGTATACGTCTCTGCTGTATTTGTTCGTGATCTCTTCAACAAGTGTCATAATCTTTATTTGTTATTGTTTTTCTTTTTACCTTAACACAGTTAGTTGTTCGTGTTTTTGATTTGTTTCTTTGTTTTTTTTTTGTTTTTTGTTTTCTTGTGAAAATATAATAAATTTTATATATATCGCGCTCTCTCTCTAACTACTAATGGTTTATAATATTCACAATATTGCGGTGGTTGCAATAGTGCTCGGTAATGTTATACCGTTTCCGTTACACACAAAATGATATAAACAATATTTTTTCTTCTCTGTTCTTTTGTTTTTAAATAGCTATACAACACAACACAGTTTTCAGTCTCATTCCTTTACAAAGATAGCAGCTGCACCCATTCCTGTACCAATACACATACTAGTCACACCAATCTCACCTGGTTGCAACTCTCTTAAAATCGTAGCAACTTGTCTCGTACCAGTAGCAGCCAACGGATGACCAAGGGCAATAGCACCACCTCTTGGATTAACCTTCTTAATATCAATACCAACTTTATCTATACTGTATAAAGCCTGTGCAGCAAATGCCTCGTTGATTTCAAAAACTGAAACGTCGTTATGATTCAAACCTTGAGCGTTTAAAACTGCTGGAATGGCATAACCTGGTCCAACACCCATGATTTCTGGTGGAACACCTACAACTCTGAAATCAACGTATTTTCCAAGAATTGGTAATCCCAATTTCTCTGCAACGTCTCTTCTTGCTAATAGCACACCAGAAGCACCATCAGAAATTTGAGATGAATTACCTGCATGTGTAGTACCATCTTTTTTGAATGCAGGTCTAATTTTCGAAAGTGATTGGGAAGTGACACCGGCTCTTGGACCACCATCTGTATCAACAACAATTTTTGTGACAATCTTCTTAGGTTCTGCATCTTCATCATCTTCATTTTCTTCTTCAGTTACAAGGTCAATTTCAATTGGTAAAATCTCATCTTTAAACAATCCATGCTCCACTGCACGTTCAGCCTTGTTATACGAGGAGGCAGCAAATTCATCTTGTGTCTTTCTGTTGATTGAAAATTGGGAAGCAACGTTTTCATTAGTGATACCCATTGGAATTTCACATTTACTTGCCTCTTTATCCTTATGTAAAACTGGAGAGAGTTCACCCAATGCACCAGGTCCATAGAATTGTGACATGGATTCAACACCACAAGCCAAACCAATACCAATTTGTCCAACTTTGATCTTATTGGCAATATCGTTCAATGCTGTAAGTGATGAAGAACACTGTCTGTTGATGGTGAGGAATGGTGATGTTGGAGGAATACCGGCGGCAATGGCAGCAGCTCTAAATTCAGTGGCACCAGCACCTTTGTTTAAAACGTTACCACAAGCAACGTCTTCAATCTTTGAAGGATCAAAATTTGGAATTTTTTGTAAAAAAGCTTGTAAAAATCGATAGAGTAATTCATCAGATTTGATATTGGCAAAATAACCTTTCCCACCTTTAGTGATTGCAGTTCTATTAGCAGCGATGATAACAACGTCATCTTTTGATTTTGAAGTGACCGAAGAGGACTTCGAAGTCAAGTGGGAAGCAAGTTGTGTGATTCTTTCAGTCATATCTAATATATGTGTTTAAACAGTTGACAACGATGAAGAACTGATACGGCTTTGTAATGGAAATTTCATGGTTTTTATATTAAACCACCACGCCCCAAATTTTTTTTTTGTGGAGAAGTTTGACAATTTTTTTGAGAACAAAAACACTTTGGAAAATGATCCAAATTTTGTTCAACCCGCGGCTCAAAAAAAAAAGGAAGCCGCGTTTAGTTTGTTTATTACGTAATTTTGTATAACTTCCAACGGATGAATTTTTTTTTTCCTCTCCGTCAGAGGGGGCGGGGCACACAACCGCTGGAAGTGATTTTTTATAATTAAATGAATAAAGAGATTCTTACTGATTTAAATCTGAAAGAAAGACAGTAGTAGCATTAGGAAATGGAGAATAAAAACACAACGGATAACAACAGTAGGACAAAGAGATCAGGTGGTTATAGAAGAAAACCACACTATAGGAAAAGACCCGTGAAAGCACCTGATTCGGGTAGTGATACTGAGTCTGTCGCTTCTTTCTCATCACCTTCATCATCATCCTCAGTTTCATTTAGATCACAAAGATCGAACAAGTCAAGAATATCAAACACTGCCAATAAAGAAGAAGTTCAGAGGCTCTCAAATAAAATCGTGAATTTGAAAGAACTGTCCATAATCAACAAATCTGAAAAGATGTTCACCTATAAAGTGGTGATAAGTAAAGATCACAACTATAAACTATCCGTTCCAACATCATCCAAAACACCATTAAGTCTATCAACACTCATAGTTAACACCGAAACGTTGAAACATTCTGCTAATGTGATTAGAAATTTTAACACAAAGGCTAAATCTACTATAATATTGGATGATGATCATGATGAAAAAAAAAAATTACGATATTCACCAACTTTCCTATTGAACTACCTCATAAACAATTTTGAAAATTTGACATTGGGTTCTCAAAATTATCAACATTACGAACAAAATAAGCTCTTGTAAAATGCACAAAATCACGAACTACATCAACGTATTTTTTTTTTTTTTTTTTTTTTTTTCTTTCTATTTGTAATTCGTTTAAAAAGTATCAAATTTGATCTCCCTACTATAAACATAGACTTCATCTCATTTCATTACAGGAACAACAAAAAAAACAAATTCATTTGTAAATCATTCGAAATTTAAATCCAATTTTCATGAAATTCAGTTGAAAGTCTTGATAAATTCTTTAGATTTTTTAATTTCATCACTTCTTTTAGCTTCATCCCAGTTTAATTCATCACCAAGGACTTTAACAACACCTTCAACGGCATTAACGGCAGCTTTTGAATCCAAAAAGGCCAATCTTGTTCTTCTAGCAAGGAAATCAACGGCATTTCTGGTATATTCGTAGTTAATACTGTACTTCAATTCAGCAACGGAGAATGGAAATTCAAAGTTGGCAAATGAAGCTTCTGGAACTTCTGAACCGGCAAGACCAACTGGTAGTTGATTAGCTTTATCCTGGTTATAAATTTCCAAAATTAATGGGGCTCTTGTACCATAGTTGGAAGCCAAATGTTCAGCTAAAGCAGTAGTAACACCGTATTTTTGAGCTAATCTTGGAGCCAAAGTGGTTTCATAGTTTTCACCACCTGCAAGAACAACCTTCTTGGTGATTGAACCTTTAACTGGCAAGTTATGAACTTTAACAACTTCATCGATGGTTTCTTCAGCCATTTCTCTATAAGTGGTCCATTTACCACCAGAAATAGTAGTCAAACCAGTTTCAGAAGTGAACAACAAATGATTTCTAACCAAATTTTGAGTTCCTTTCGAGTTACCAGCAGTTCTTGGATCACGGACTAATGGTCTGATACCAGACCAAGCGGATAAAACGTCTTCTCTTCTAACTGGGAATTTGATGTAATGTTGCAACTCGTGTAAAATATCTTGGATATCAGCTTCAGTTGGAGTTGGATTCTCTGGAACCTTGTCTAGTGGAACATCAGTTGTACCAGCCAAGACTTTTCCTTGCCATGGTAAAAAGAACATAACACGACCATCAGAAGTTTGAGCATCAAGAATACCTAGATCTTTTGGACAGTAGTATTCAGGTAGAACAACATGGACACCAGCAGATGGAACAACCATCTTTGGTGGTTGAATCTCTTTTGGAGCAATACCTTCTGGGTTAGCATCCATATCCAAGATAACATCAGAGTAAGGACCAGTCGCATTAACAACAGCTTTAGCTTTAATCTTGAACTCTTCACCAGTTTCACGATCTTTAGCAAGAGCACCGACAACTTTACCATTTTCTTTCAACAGTTGGATAACCTCAACGTAGTTAACGACAGAAGACCCATTTTCAATAGCAGTGATGGCCAAAGTTGCGTTCAATCTGGAATCATTAAATGAACCATCGTGATAAACCAAACCGGCTTTCAAATTTTTATCATCAAGTTGTGGACAAGCATCAAGAGTAGCAGAAGGACCCATCAAGTAAGCAGATCTGATACCTTGGGAACCAGCAAATAAATCGTACATCTTGGTACCAACATAGAAATAAGGAACTTGCCATAGTTTATAAACTGGAATCAAGATTGGCAAGACAGAAACCAAATGAGGAGCAGTTTTGAACATGTTACCACGTTCATCTAAAGCCTCAATGACCAAATCTAATTGGGCTTTACTTAGTTGCCAAAAGGCTTTTTCCAAATATCTGACACCACCGTGAGCCATCTTTGTAGATTTAGATGAGGTACCAGAGGCAAAATCATTACGTTCGACAAGAGCAACTTTCAAACCTCTAGTAGCAGCATCGACAGCTGAACCGGTACCTGACGCACCACCACCGATGATCAAAACGTCGAAATCTTGAGTGGTCTTCAAATTTTCAATTAGTTGTGCTCTTTTTGGAGGAGCGGCTTTGGACTCTAATAAAGCCGGTAGAGTGGTATCATTAGAGATTTGAGGGGTTGTGGAGTTGTAGTATGAGACACCAATTGCAGTGGAGGCAATGGCAGCAGAAGCTGTAGCCAAAGCACGGCGAGAAGCCAGTCTCTTGAAAGCAAAAGACATTTTGATGTTTTGGAAACGTATTGTGCTAGTTTCGCAAGTTTCGCAAATTTTGGAAAACCTGGCTCTTTTAAACCGTCATGAAAAATTTAGACGTACTTTTTTTTTTTTTTTTTTCCTCGGTGAATTTTGTATGCTGGTGCATCTACCAACATCAATAGATTCTAAAGATGAATATGCATGGTGTATTTAGAGGAATTGGGGAGCAAAGTTATAAACATACGATAAAAAGAATAACAGTGTCATTCTACCAGTTTTTTAACTCGATTGGAGAACCCGAAACATGTCATATCTTCACAGTTTAAATTATCAGAGATGTATACAGCATCGCTCATAACCATCCACGAGACACAACTGTTGATGGTTCATTCAAGTACTCTAATCATCGCTCTATATACCGCATAAAGCTAGAGAGTAAAGCCATATCTTCTACATGCGCTTCTGAACCATTCTACGTTGGTAGATTAAATTTATCTATTCTATTGTTAGCGTCGGCTAACTCGAACCTGTGTCTCGACTACCTTTAACATCTGATTCATCAACTCGACAAAACTTATATCCAATCACCAAACTGCCATTTCGAGATGTCCTTTCCTCATGAAACAATTTCACCGCGTCTGGTGATTCCATTTGATTATGACTCTTTTCCATGAATCAAGTGTATGACTTTGTAGACCAATTTTACATGTTTTCCTACCGATACTGTTTTTTTTAGCGGACTAGGCTAGGTGGGAAATTCGGACGGCTTAACGGTTGATCTGGAGTGATTCCCCAGTACCTAGCATTTAGTCGCGCCAAAAGAATAAAATCCCGGGATTTTTTTTTGTCCGCTTAGCAGTGGGATTGAGCCATGTGGCAAAATCTAGGCGCCTAGGCTGGTCAAAGACTTTCCCGGGAGAAAATGAACATGGTGGAACACGCTCAGAATCTGTTTTTGATATCAACACCTAAATGTTTTCATGCTGTAGGGCTCCTTTCAACTTGTCGAGTGTTAAGTCTCACTTATTAGTGAAACCTATGTGATAACATGATTAAGCTAGCTATGACAAAAGGTGCTTGGCCGCGAAAAAAGAAAAATTCACTTAACTAGTAAGTAGTACACGCACGCGATTACCAAAATAAACGTCCGTGGGTGGGCATAGAGTTTGGCAGCCGTCAATGATAATTACTGAAGCGCTTCTTGAGCTCAAAATCTACTGGTCTGGCAGGCTCTTGAAAGCGATATATAGAAGAACAGAAGACAAGACATGGATCCATCAGTTACGGTTAGAGTTGAAATCATCGATATCAAATTTTGTTGAGTGAAGCTGATGATGATTTCCATTTTGTTATTTGTGACACCAAAAACGATGAACCCGGAGATTTGAGGAAACTAGGTGGGCGTTTTTTTACCTGTTTTTTTTTTTTTTTTTTTATTTTTTCGCAAGAGCAAGAGCACATGTTAGAAACTGTAACGGAAAAGGTGTAACTTTACCGAGGTTAAGTCACGTGACTACATGACTTAATACTCTAGAAGGTAATGGAACATAACTCATCAACTAAATGATCACTAGAACATTCTAGAAGATGATAGAAAGTTACTAAACCTATAAAGTATATAAGAGGGCCTTCGATTCCATTACTTATATACTTTTAGCTAGAGAAGAATACACTTTATTATCACTAAGAATCGTACCTATAGATTGATAACTCAAAGGCTTAATACATTACACTATTGCATTACCGCAATATGGAGGTCGTACTAAAACTATTCTTACTGGTCCCTTTCCTCTTCGGTTGGTTAGCTGGACCAGGAACGATGATGTCCTGGCAATCCATCCCGTTGTTATCTTCACCTAAACCATCACCTGAAAACGTGATTGGTTCAATAGCCCAAGGGGAGAACAATGGATTCTCATTGTTAGGAATCATCAGTAAACTAGGTCAAGGTATTGAAGCTGTGGATTTGTTTCGTAGAACAGTGTTTGGGCAAGTTGTTCCACATATTCAAACAACTTATGCTATTCTGTTCAAGGTCGGTTCAATTTTTGGTTCAATCAACTCAAGCTTCACCACCCTCAACCTATTACACAGAGAGTTGATTTATGCTGTCATGTTTGCAATCTGCGCCGGACTATCTATGAAAAGAAGAGGTTCCAAGAAGCCAAATGATTCACATCAAAAACAGACAACTGTATTCAACATAGAGAACAACTTAACTTATGCCAACCCACTCACTGAAAATGTCTATTATCCACCAACTTTTGGAAATAGATCCATGTCAACTGCTGCTGTCGCCAAAGATATACCAACTAACATCAGGTATCATCTACCTTTCCTTGAAGCTAAAGACCTATCGGATCGTGACACATTATGGGACCAAATTTGGATTCGTGTTCACAATCGTCCTTTCAATCATGAAAGTTTGGTGTCAGCAATGTATGGAAAGATTGGAAGTGGTAATATGGAAGTTGAGAAGTTCTTAGACAAACTTGCCTTAGAACCAATAGATTCACTGGTCACCTTCAAAAGAAGATTTTTGGAGCTAGGTAATTCTAGACAGAATCACCAAAGCAAAATCTATGAAGCAGTAATGAAGACTATGTCCTGTTGAAGTACAGTAATCTTAGCTTCTATACTATCTCGTAGAGTATTCATAGTATAATCTTATATTCTTCTCACTTCACTAAATAACTAAAAACATATCATAAGAAAGTAGTCCTTCCACCTCCTTATATACACTTTCAAGTAGTCTACGCTAGATGTTCTAAGAGTGTGATGGAACATATCTAGAAAATACTAGAAGGTTATAGAACTCGGTAGAATGACTCGGCTAATAAATCCCGAATCACAACACCCTCCCTTGTTCCAAACACTCTCAGTCACTAAGACAGACCACATAAACCTCTAAGTTTCACAAATTGTGGACCAGCTAGAGGTTTAGTAAACATATCAGCCACTTGATCCTTCGTATCAATACCGTCAATAGCAACTAACTTATCATTGACTTGATCTCTGATATAGTGATACCTGATGTCAATATGCTTCGTTCTTGAGTGGAATGCATCATGTTTTGCAAGCATAATTGCACCATTGTTGTCTTCCAAGATAGAGATGGGAGTGGCCACTGGTATCTTGATGCCTTCAAATAATTGTTTCATCCATGATGCTTCTTTGACTGTTTCACATAAAGCAATATATTCTGCCTCTGTGCTTGATAACGCAACAATTTCTTGTTTGTGGGACTTCCATGTAACAGCTGTACCATCAATAACCGACACAAATCCACTAGTAGACTTTCTATCTTTTGTGTTGTCACCCCACGATGCATCAGAGTATAGCTTCAGATCCAGATCATCATTGTTTCCATTCTTGTTATAAACTAGACCTACTGTCTTTGACCCAATTAAATACTTGAGAACTCTTGTAGCAGCTTTCCAAGCATGGTAGTTCGGCTCTCTCAAGACTCTTGACAATACCGATACAGGATAACACAAATCGGCTCTCACAGTGTTTGAGGCAAACATTAGTTTTCCAATGAGTGATCGATATTTCGAAGCATCACAAACACCTGTACCTTCTTCATTCT
>JAJLXG010000043.1:0-71547 GCA_030571235.1 Wickerhamomyces sp. yHMH26
CCCCTTTTTTTTTTTGTTCTACAACCATGGTGGTTCCTCTTCTTCCTTTCATTTCGCTGATAGCATCAGCCACAGCTTTGAAGCTCGACACCTCCTCTACAGAATCTGTTTGTTCTGCTGCTAATACAACCATCGATGGGATCTTAGATTATTATAACGATGAGGGAACTTTCACATCTGTTTATTGGTGGCAATCAGGTGTCACCATTGGTTCTTTGATAAACTATCAAAAGCTCTGTGATGATGATACTTTCCAATCCACCATTTATAATAGTTTGATCTCTCAATCGGGTGATGAGTATAACTTCCAACCTTCTTCACTTGATGGTCAGATTGGTAATGATGATATTGGTGCTTGGGGACTTTCAGTTATGGCTGCTGCTGAACTCGGTTTCAAGAACCCAGAATCAGATGGTCATCCATCATGGGTGCAACAGGCCACAAATGCCTTTAATTTGTTGTATAAACGTTGGGATGACGATACCTGTAATGGTGGAATCAGATGGCAATTCGACAGTGATCATACTGGTTATGATTATAAAGCCACCATAGCCAATGTCAACATGTTCCTACTTGCTACAAAGTTGGCAAAGTATTACGAAAATGATTCCGATTCTAAAAAGACTTATGTGAACAATGCTAAAACCATCTACAACTGGATTGTTGACTCTGGATTAGCAAATGATTTGACTGATGGTACTGAAGTTTACGATGGGTTTTCAGTCTCTGATAACTGTTCTGATCCAAATAAAGTTCTATGGAGTTATAACTATGGTACTCTGTTAGCAGGTACTGCTTACCTTTACGATTTAACTGGAGATGACGATTGGTCAACACGAACCGAGAATATCATTCTTGGTTCACAAGTCCTTTATAACAACACCGTGCTTTATGAGAGAGCATGTGAGTTGTATGATATCTGTAACTTGGATCAACGTATTTTCAAAGGTATCTATGCCAGATTCCTTGGTCTTGTTCCTTCATTGGTTCCATCTTTGAAATCCAAGGTGAAAGAGTTGATCGAACCTTCTGCAAAAGGAGCCGCAGAGTCCTGTTCTGGTGGGTCAGATGGGGTCACTTGTGGACAGAATTGGGGTTATGGTTCATGGGATGGTAAATATGGGTTAGGTGAACAGGTCAACGCACTTGAAATCTTTATCAACGTGTTGACCTATTAGAAGTTTGAAAAATTCCAGCGGTAGCACGAGTTAATGAATAATGTAATAAAAAGGAATAGAATAGAATTAGAAATGTTGAAATAGAATTGATTAGAATTTGATTTTTTGTTGGGACTTTTTTTTGTTGTAAATTTGAACTGTTCTTTATATACTGTAAGTTTTTATACTTTCAAATATCATAGATAAAATAACTGTTCATTATACCCAATGAAGATACGCCCAACACTTCAGAAATAGGAAATTTCAATAAAGAACGTGGTGTAATATATTGATCAATGTTATCTTATAAATTTCGTTAGATTCCCATCTACTTTGAAATCATAGAGAAAGCCCTCCACTTTTCTTTCCAGCTTACTATCACAGCTAATTTTTGGAAATGTCAAAAGTCTACTTTATTGCAGGTGCTAATAGAGGTATCGGTTTCGAACTTGCCAAACAACTGAGTCTCAAAGAACCTTCAGCAACCATAATCACTTCAACTCGTGAGACTACACAAGCAACTTCACATCTAGCTTCCTTGTCATCGAAGATCAAAGTTATCAGTTTGGATTTCGGAGATGAAGGATCAATCAACGATCTAACTTCTCAATTGAATGAATATGCTCCTGAAGGAATTGATACTTTCATTTCTGTTGCATCTATAGGTGATGCTGAAGTTTATTCACCTGTATCTCAAGTCCCAAGAGAGGTTTGGTCAAAACATCACCAAATTAACGTTATTGGCACAATTCTAGTGACTCAACAAGTTTTACCTTTCCTTTCAAAGAGATCAACGAGACAAATCATTTGGATTTCAAGCACACTTGGCTCCATTGGGTCTGGTTTCATTCCATTGTCTAGTTCCGCTTATGGTCAATCAAAAGCTGCACTGAACTATACAATGAGACAACTATCGATGGAATTGGCACCTCAAGGGTTCACTGTCATCTCATTGCATCCAGGTGTCATATTGACATCGATGGGTTCAGTAAGTATGGAAAATCTATCTACAAACCATCCAGATAAAATCCCTGATGTCTCTGCTTTGGCCATCAGTGTTGAAGAAAGTGTCGCTGGTCAATTGAGATTGTATGAAAAGTTGACTATAGATGATCGTGGTAAATTCTTTAAGTATGATGGTACCGTTGCATCATTATAATAAACCAAAGTTGATCATTCTTACTACTTTTGAGTTTTTTAGAATTATATCCTTGTAACAAACAACCCTAAATGGGTAACAACATGGGCGGCTGTGGTTTTGAGCCCGGAACTACCGGCTCGGCCCGTTTTCCTTTCCGGGTGGTGTGTGTGTGTGTGTGCACCGGGTAATCCCCCGCCATTTTTCGAGAAGTTTCGTTTTTCGAATTCGAAAATTCGCCAAAAAGAAACAAACAAAGCGAGCACTGAAAAGATGTCAGTGAGTCTGACACAAACCCTTTGAGATCAACTTGAAAAAAGATCATAGCAAAAAGAAAAGGAGAAAGAGAGTCAGATGTTAGACTCTGTCGGTGGATATTTCCATTCAAGTCGAGTGCAAAGTTGGCTTTATAAGTCTACTCTTGGTGCTTTTTTCATCTTCTTTGTGGGTTTTTGCTCTGTGATACCCATAGACTCAATTTCACAAGCTTCACAATCCACCAATAACTACGCTTTGAACACTTTTGTCGTTGTTGGTGCTCTTACACTTTTTGGAATATTGGCCACTACGTTGACGACGCTCAGAATATTTAGACATAGAAATGCCATGGCTGATATACCCAAAAGATATGTGCCATTAGACTACAGGGATCTACCCAATGAATGTTTGAAGATGATCAATGAGAATTTTTTAAAATGTGAAAAGATACGAAAATTAGCCCTTGTTTCCAATGAAAAAGTAAGGCATGACGGTTTAAGTGCTCCAGATTCTGAATTACTACCACCGTTGTTACCTTTTGAAGATGTCGTTCGAGCCATTGGAATGAAGTTGAAATGGGACGATTCATTCTTTGGAGCTGATTTGAAGATACCCAAAAGTTACAGTTTCAAGGAGATATTTGCATATTTACAAGATTTAGGACTATCAGGAGATGAAAATTTAAACAAGGAATATTCAGAGTTATTTGAAGAGTTGAGATATTCAGGAAAATTGATCACACAGGAGAAATTTGTAAGGTTTATGGAGTTGAGTATTGAATTTGTTAAAGATACAAGAATGAGTTTGGAACTCAATGACAGACATAATTCATATGCAGTTTCAGATATTTCCAAATCTTCTGATGCATTATCAAAGTTCTCATCAATGAGATATCCTGCCAGTCGCTCTGTTAATGATGATTACCTAACCCAGTCTTCAGCAAGTGTACTGAATTTCAGAGATCCATTTCAAGCATATGAAGAAGACGAAGATGAAGATGATGAAGATGAAGATGAAGATAGAGATCACAGTTTTTATAGAACATACACCACTAATACTGTGGGGACAACGAGAACTACAACAAGTTCGATGGGAACCACAAACATCAATTACGAAATTTAATTTAATCTAACGACATCCCCACTAAGAAGAAAAAAAAAAAATTCAATGTTATGATAATTTGTTTGAACTCTTTGTAGAATCAAACTGTGGTAATTCTGAATATTTCTTGTTCTTTCTCGTTGGTTTAAATTTACCCAAAATTCTATGCTGTTTTTTCCAAATTTTAGCTCTGATTTCACTAACGTCTCTATCGTTTTTGGTAACCCATAGGAAAACGTACATCCCTAGAGCAAATAGAGCAACGACAGATGGAATGGATGCAATGATGTAATAAGCAGAATCATCAGTGATACCAGCATCTTCCAATTTTTTCATCTCTTTGGTTTTTTTGAAAACTTTGGCACCTTTCATGATCTTGAAAACAACAGACTTGTCCAACAGATCGAACTCATCATCAGAAGTCTGATCGTCTTGAATAGACACCGCAATGTTTTGTACAAATTTATCCAATAACCATTCCTCTTGAATTTTGAAAGGATAGAACCCATCGGAATTACTTAGCCATTCTGTTGTGTAAAATGCACTTTCAACTTCACGTTTCATTCCTTTTTGCTTAGCTGTCTCTTTAACATAAGTGAAATGAAGTCTAACTTTCTTAACATCGTCAGGGAAAAATTTGGTAAACCATGTGATGAAATACGTTTTTTCCATTTTCAATTCTCTGTTCTCATGTGGTGTACAAAATGGTGCACTGTCTGTGTCTCTTCCAAGACCTTTCTTGAAATAAGTATCTGGAGTACATCTCAACAATGGATTTAATGAGACATAAGTTTGATCCTCTTTTATAAATTCAACTTCTTCATGAACTTCATCTTTGTCAAGATCGTAAAGCACAGTAGTGGCAGTTTGAAAATACGTTGAGTAAGTTGGTGAGGGATTTTGAGTTCTTCCATTTTTGATGTTTGGCTTGATTGTCTTTGGAGCCCCATCCTTGTTCAATGAGACCCAAGGTTGTGGATATCCGGTCTCTGTTGCTGGTCTACCACTGAATGTGACGCCTTCTATCACCGTTGGGGTGACAATCTCTTTAATGGAGGAGTAGACAGTTCTGATCCATGGTTTAGGAATCTCACTAGAAGTTGTTGTTGTTGTTGATTGTGGAAGTCTGACTTTTTGGTATCTCTTCTCCAAAGTCGGTGGAGTTGTCACCTGTGGAACGGCAAGTGCAGAGACTGCGGTAAGCAGAGTTGCCAATGGGAGCAGTTGCATCTTGGTTGAAGTAGGACAAAGATCAAGAAGAAATCAGAGATCAGAAATCTCACTTCTCATCAATTTTTTCTTGTTTCCAAAAAAATTGTACTCAAAGTATTCTCTTTAACGGTTAAAATATTGAAATCAGAGCCGGGCGCGAGATTTTTTTTAATAAAAAAAAAATTGCGGGTTTCACGGGATCTAGACTTCCGCATCGGGAAATCAAAACTCAGAACTATGTGTATTGTCTTCCTTTATTTCAATCACAAGACCATCCAGATACTACCGGAAGCTAGAGTTAAAAGTACAATAGCAGTGAGGACAGCACTACCAGCTTTATCCTTTGTCGTTATGATCATTGGGTTATGATCCAAACTCGTGGAATCAGTGCCAACACCTGCCTCGGCATCACCCACCGCAACACCTTCATCTTCTTGAGAGTATGGAGCATCAACCTGTGGAGTCAACAAACTCAAGATAACCTCCAATGAACCCATTTGTTCACCCATACCCCATTTACCATCCCATTCTCCACCTTCCCAATTCAAAGAACACGTCATACCATCATCACCACCGGAACACGTTTTAGCAGCAGCTTCAGCACTTGTCTCTAAATATGGACGGATTGTGTCATAAAGTTCAGGTACAAGCGTTGAAGCCATACCCAGAGTTCTTGAAAATATGGCTTTGAATGAACGTTGATCGTTATTACAAGTACCACCATCTTGACATGCTCTTTCATACATCACCTGATCTCTGAAAAATGCAGATAGTGCACCTTCAACTAGTAGTTTCGTTCTATCAAACCATACTTGATCCTCAGTGAAATTGTAAAGGTAAGCAGCACCACCTAATATTACACCAAAGTTATAAGACCATTGGATTTGAACGATCTCTGAACAATTATCGCCCACGTTGGCACCATCATAGACATGAACGTTTCCTTCTTCAACGATCAAAAATCCAGAATCAACCATCCAATCATATGCAACCTCTGCGGTATCTACATATGTGTCATTTCTTGTAAATCTGGCCAATCTTGCAGCGATATGGAATAGACAACCAGTACTGATAGTGTTCTTGTAATCATAACCAGAATTCCATGTAAAGATCTGCCATCTTAAACCACCACCACAATGCTCATAATCCCAACGGGCCCAAATAGTGTTATAAACAGCCTGGGATAAAGCCAACCAATCTGGAACATCACCTTTTGGAGCTGTGAAATTTCTCTCTGCAGCTTCAAGAACTGCAAATCCCCAAAACCCTTGATCATCATTACCTTCAGTTGTAGATTGATTATTTGGAATATAATCATAATTATCACCAGTTTGATGGATTAAAGCTTCATAAATCAAATCTTCATATGTATTGTTCTCACAGAAATACCAATGATCAATCAACCCACCAAATGCATGTCCTGCAGCCCACCAATAATAAGGCTGAACAAACATTCCTATGGTACCACCGTAGTTTGATCCATCGTAATAGTTTAAAAGGCCATCAGCAACCTGAGAAGCGGCATTACAGATGGATTCTTTGTTCGTGACATCAATATCAACGGCAAATACCGTTGTCAGCGGGAGTAATAGAAAGGGAAGAAATAACATAACCTTTCAAAAGATTTTGTTTCGAGTGCACAGGATCAAAAAGACCGAAAGTTTTGTATTGAACACACAACGACTCAAAGTGTAACAGAGTTGATTCAAATTCATAAACATTTCCCAATGCTTTGTTATGAATTTTTCTTTTTTTTTTTTGGGGGCCTGGACTGGTCTCATGCTTCTAAAACATACCAAGACAACTTGATGTTCAAATGCATAAAAATAGAAAAAAAAAATCGGCTGTGTACGTGTTCTCGAGCCAGGTTTGAGTGAGAACTCAGCACTTTTGAGTGTGCAACTTAAAGTTTTCATTCAACAGCTTCATGTTGAATTCATTGCACTAAGCCTAAACTATAAACAGGGTCCAAAAACAAAGCCTCTAAAAGATAAACAAAATTTATGTTTTAAATTTTTTGTTCCGCTGCACTTCCGAAAAGAGAAAAAGAAATTCGCGGATCACTTTTTGTTTTTGACACGGGGCTGCGTAATCACAGTGCAACAAAAATTACTCCATGTTTTCGTGGAAGAACAGTAACTAATATTTACAGGTTGTCACTTAGTACGAAGTTGGAATCTCTACTCTGCTTGTGAGGTTTACCTCTTCAGATGAAAATTTCATACGAAAGTCTTATAATATCTGGATGACACACAAATCCATGACGATTAGAATGAAGCAATAGAGCCATCATAACTAAAGAACTTACCATTATCATCTTTAGACAAACCTGCCAACAACTTTAGTTGGTTCTCTACACTTTTCTCAACAGTGATAGTGAAAGACGATGGATCAGCAATAATATCAGGACGTTGCTTGGCCAATTGTGGGAAACCGATGTCACCCATGTCTGTGCTCACGGCACCCGGATGCAATGAGATGACTGTGAATTCTTCTGGCGCTAACTCCAGTGCTAGTTGTCTCATGGTGAAATTCAAAGCAGCTTTAGATTGACCATATGCAGAAGTTGAAACAGGGAAGAAACCTTTGGCAACAGAACCTAGAATACTCGAGGTCCAAATGATCTGTTTGGTTTTTCTTTTAGAAAGAAATGGGTAGACTTTTTGAGTGACAAGAATTGTACCGATAACGTTTATTCTATGATGTCTTTCCCAGATTTCTTTACCAACTTTCAAAACTGGTTCATATGCATCTACTTCACCAATTCCAACATTTGCGATGAAAGTATCTATTCCTTGTGGAGCATACTTTGAAAGTTGATCGGTGAGACTTTCAATTGATTCATCATCTGATTGTTCAAGAGAGACAACTTTAACGTTTGATGACAAAGAGGTCAAATGGGAAGCTTTTGAAGAATCACGAACGGAAGCGATAATGATTGAGTTTGGTTCATTTGTAGAGAGTTGTTTGACAAGTTCAAAACCTATACCTCTGTTGGCACCAGTGATGAAGTAAACTTTTGACTGTGACATGTTCTCTTGATATTAGTGACTTTGGTTATGCTCTACAGTAGACAAAGAAGAACAATATTTCTGACCTGAAGATGTCTTTATATATGAGTTTTCATCTCTGATGGTGTCCAATCTTCATTTAAAAGTTTATATTGTTGGAGTTTCATGTTCGGTGGTTTCCAATCGAATTTCCTTGCCACTGGTCAGGGTTGTTGACTAATAAACAACCACAGATTGAGGTATATTAGTAATGATAAATATAAGCAGCCACTTATTTCTGATCAAGACCGTTTTTTGAAGCTTTCAATGACACCCTACAGAGGCTTTACACTACCAGCTAAACAGTCAAAGCTAGTCTTTAGTACCTCTGCTTCTTCTTTATAGTGGGTTCAGCACAAAACACAGACCTCATTCGCGACATTTTGTGGAGCAGGGCTAAAAACCATGTTTTCAAAGATTTCCACTTATCATTGAAAAACAGAGAGATTGAGAGAGAGAGAGAATTTGGACAAACTTCAAATAACGATTTGATAGTGTTTCACAGCGTCGGCTTTATCGTCATCATAGAGATGCATCTGCCCATTGTTTTCTCCCTGATATTTATCTTTGCTGTAAGTGCAGCAAGCTCTGAGACTTCTAACCAGATAACAGAGGGAACATCTACAAATACCGCCACAACGACGATACCTTCCACACAGTCTTCCGGATCATCGATTGACACACTTACTCATGAACAGACACAGACCGAAGCCATAGACCTTATACTGCAAAACTTGAATATACCCGTTGCTGTGCCAGAAGATTTTTCGAATCTATCAAACGAAACTTTTGAAGAGGATCAACGAGCAGAGTTCTTGTCATTTGAAGAATGGAAGAAACAAAAAGGCGTTGAAAGCTCGAACAAAGAACAACAGGAGAGTTCTTCATTAAGAGAAACCACACAACATTTGAATGAGAATCCAGGAGCTTTAGGTGAGGAGATGGAAATAGATCTATCCAATTTTTTCCAAACACAACAACAGGATCAAGAACCAGAAGGAAAGTTGTACAAGGATAAGTTCAATTTTGCAAGTTTCGACTGTGGCGCTACCATAGTTAAGACTAACTCAGAGGCTAAGAGTGCCACTTCTATACTTTTCGAGAACAAGGACTCATATTTGTTGAACATCTGCTCTGCTCAGAATAAATTCGTCACCATTGAATTATGTCAGGATATCTTAGTGGACAGTGTTGTTCTTGGCAATTTCGAGTTCTTTAGCTCAACATTCAAAAAATTCGCCATTTCAGTCAGTGATACATTTCCCGTACCCAAGAACGGTTGGAAACAATTGGGCATTTTTGAAGCTAAAGATCTGAGAGATTTTCAGACATTCCAGATCGAGAATCCTATGATATGGGCTAAATATTTCAGAATAGAGATCTTGGAGCATTATGGTAATGAATACTATTGTCCATTATCTGTCGTCAGAGTTCATGGAAGAACTATGATGCAAGAATACAAACAGGAAGAAGCTGAGAAGGTCAATAAAAAATTGGAGGAAACGGTACAGTTGAAAGTTAAAGACTCGGCAGTAGTAAATACTCCCCAACAGTGTGAATCTGATAACAATACTTCAACGTTGAATTGCACAAACATTGGAAACTCGACTGTCAATGGTACAATATTAGGAACTTTTGTTCACTTCAACACCAACGATACATTTTCAAATGATGAATGTGCTGTTGAATTACCACTACTGAGGTTTGAAGAGTTCTTTGTTGATTTCAGCAAAAACCAATCCAAGTGTGAACCTTCAGAAAACCCATCAATTCAATCGTCAATCTCTCAACAGCAATCCACAGGGACTCAGGAATCCATTTATAAAAACATCATGAAACGTTTATCATCATTAGAAGCTAACGCAACGTTATCTGTACTGTACATTGAGGAACAATCCAAACTTCTATCATCTGCATTCACTAGACTTGAGAAAAATCAAGCATCAAAACTAGACAGAATCATTCAATCGTTCAATTCAACAGTCACGTCACAAATTGTTGCTTTAAACTCTTTATTTGTGGATTTCAATCATCAAACAGAGTCAATGATTCAGTCTCAAAGAATCAATCATGAACAATTGTTAAAAGAATCAAAGACGAAGATTGATCTTCTGACAAATGATCTTCGTTTCCAAAAAGCTTTAAGTTTCATCAACGTTTTACTACTATTTGGTATTCTCATCTATGTTGTTTTAACTCGTGATGCACAAATCGATACAGAATACATCGAACAGAAACAACGAATCATTTCACAAACAGGGACCAAGATCAAAGCAAACATCACGGGTCTGAAGCTTTATTCCACATACAACAGTGATAAATCTCATTCCAACTCGGATAACGAAGATAATACAGTCCCTACGAGTCCCGAGTTGAACCCACCTACTGGTTCGTCTTCCGGAAGTTCGTCATGAATTTTTCCTCTTCTCTTTTTAACGAACCCATATTAAACTGTAATGAATGACCCTCTTTTAATGAACTTTAGTACTTCATGTAACTACTTTCAAAAAACACAACGAAAAGAAAAAAAAAAAAAAATTCGTTCGTATAGGACATGCATTATTCATTAAACAAAAGCAATCATCAATTGAGCATTAAATTGTAGAGCCCTAATCTCTTTGATAAATCATCTTTTCCTTTTCTTTCATTTCATTTCAAACCACAATGTTCAGTTTATTTTGTGATCTTTGAGCTAGAGGTGATGATCCAGGACAAGTTGGATCGTTCAAGATCATTTCTTTCTCCTCTTGATTTCTCGCAAGGTCAACAGCACTGTTTCTTGATCTTTTATTCACAAACGTTCCGTATTCTGGATCATTTATCGTGTGTGGTTTCTTAAACATCATCGATTCAGTTGGTGTTGAATTGAAAACATTTCGTACTTGAGAATTGTAGTGAGAGTACTGAGATGGATCAATTGGTGAAGATGTGGTTGTCACTGGTGTCAGATTTATTGAAGACGTGGAGTAATTGTTCAACTCAGAGGTGGAGAAAATAGATGAAATGGCGGATGATGCTGATGGTGGGGTATGGATCGAGGCAGGAAGTGCAATATGGTGTTGTTGGAAAGTTGGAACTTGGTGGTCGGATGTTAGACCCATTATATAACTTGCGGTGTATCTGAGTTCGGTAGAGATTTGTAATAGTTTGACATCGTGAAATGCTTCTGTTTCTGGGAACAGTTGAATCAGATTTTGATGATTTGTAACGAAATTTGAAACAAACTCAACAACGTTAAAATCTGAGTTTTTGTATTTCGATTGCAAAGCATGAGAGCAGTTGTGGAATTGATCTATGAGTAGAATACCAATTTGAATGATCTGATCAACTGTTTGTTCGTTAAATCCACTTAGGAAAGGTTGTGTTACTTGTGGGTAAGCATTTTCCA
Organism: Wickerhamomyces sp. yHMH26; assembly: GCA_030571235.1. Classification (NCBI taxonomy): domain Eukaryota; kingdom Fungi; phylum Ascomycota; class Saccharomycetes; order Phaffomycetales; family Wickerhamomycetaceae; genus Wickerhamomyces; species Wickerhamomyces sp. yHMH26. Next base: position 11,305 of record JAJLXG010000043.1, read on the forward strand.
AATCCTCGTCGAATGTTTCATCATCATCGACCTCTCTATTTGATTGTAGATAGGCATTCACGCTGTACTCATAGCTCTCAACAGCGCTATCAGAACCCAAGATACGACTTGAAAGTAGATGAGCGGACAGGGCAATTATTGAAGGTGGGAATTGGATAAAATTTCTCTCATAAAGGGAAAGTTCACAAAAAAATCTTGCAACTTGTTCTATTTTCAATTGGAGACCAGCTCCATGGTAATTCTTGGAACCAACTTTTCTTGGTGTTTCATCAAGGAAGTTGAGTGAGTTCTTCAAACAAATCTGTAGTGTATCTTCTAAAGATGTATGATCAAGACACCATTCCAACGTGGATAGGATGTGTCTTTCCATTTGGACAAACATCTCTGCATCGTATGCATTACGACACATAATGGTCAACTCTTTTAACGTTGGAACACGACTTTTCTTGTCCTCGTATTTTGCTGCAAGCCATAAAGCAGTACATCCTACCAGTTGGTAGTGTCTTTTGAAAACAACACGTTTGGAACAGTACTTATCGATGATGTTAATTGCAAGAAAAAGAGTTTGTGGATGGAGTCTGAAAGATTGATGGATCTCAACTAAGAAATCAAGAAGATATGGTCTCATGTACCATTGGATCTCAGGTTGTAAGTCGATCATAGCACAGTTGATGATGGAGTTATTTTCAATCAATGCTAGATAGTTGTGGATGTCTTGTTCATAGTCTGCAACACATTGTTTGTTTGCCTGTGTTTCTAAAAACTCTAGAGTTGGATGGTAAGGACGAGGTTTGATGTTTTTTGGAGGACCCAGCTTGTTGATATTTGGTGACCATGACGAAGAGCTCATTGTGTGGAATGAATGTACGTGGTGAGAAGGTATATGGAATGTGGGAAGGAATGGAATGGGTTGTCCTGTTGATGGTCTTCAAGTGGTGGAGGGTATCGAAGGTAGTTCCTTTTTTTTTTTTATATGTTGAAACAGTGTAAATTGGCAATTGTGCTAGATATATGAAGGTTTTTTTTCTAAAATCTGTTCTCTCGCCTCACCTCAAAAGTAGGGTTTGTACGCACCAAGTGGAGAGATTTGTGATCGCGTACCGCGTTTACGCTTGTGCAGTTCAAAGATTTCCCACTTCTGGACAACGTTCGAAAGGCCCTGCCAAACAGAAAAAAAAAAAAAGTTTCCCTTGGTTGCGCTCTTCTCTAAATCTGAAACCTGTTTGTTCTGCAGGTTCTTCTTTCTTTTTTACCCAACGTTGATTTTTTTTTTCCGTGTCGCGTCGCGTCGCGTTTCTCACCGCACCGCGCAGCAAAGTTCTGGGGAAACTTAGGCGGAAGATTTGCGGGACTCCCACCGGGATGGCCTCTCTCTGGCGCTGTATCAGGAAAGTCGTTTTTTTCGCGACCACGCCAAAGGGGGCGTTGCGAAAACACAGATTGCTTTTTACGTGAGTTTGGCGAAAGTTCAACACGACTCGAGTTTCCCGAAACAGTGTGAGATCTGCGCAAGTTGGTGCACGAAGCTGAAAGATACTCGATTAGGAAAAGCACCATGATTTTTGCATGAGTTTATGATTTGTGATTTCGTGTACAAACTAAAAAATTTAGGCGTACTTTTTGTTACGTTTCACAATAGAGGATCGTGGATTTTGAATGCTAGATACAATCGGATTGACCTTTGTGTGTCTGCTTCAGTTTTTGAGAGAGAGCTTGATGTTTACATACTTCTGTTTATTTGGAACTACGAACTTCGAATCTATGAGTTATGATCCAAAACTGACCTCATCTCTGAATGTACACTTTCAACTCAATCCACCATTGCAAACTTAAATCTTCTAGATTCCCCGATATGGACTGGAGTCTCAGACATGATTTATATAAGTTTCTTTTTTAACTTCAATTTTACACTGTACTCACCCCCCTTCCACGCTAGAATTTTTAGCTTCGCCTACATAACAAAAGAAAAAATCTTGCCCATCGTGCCTGTACAGATGACCCAATTTGTCAATACCACAACCCAAATCAGGCAATTGGGCTTGTATCGTCGCGACCGAAGGAGGCACATCAGAATGATCTTTCTTAGTTGAAGCTATGATGGACTATAGAGAAAATCGATGGTGATGAGCTTTATGCTTACAAGATCGCCTCTTCATGAATGTGGCAAATAGCAACAAGAACCTAATTGGTCAAAAAACTCCCCTGTCTTATAACCATTCAGGAGTAACTTGTCCCAAAGGGCCCTGAAGGTCTAAACCCTCATCCACCAATGGCTTTATTACCTTCGTTTCCTCCTTCAGTGACCATAGAGGTTTGATTCCTCGGTAAAGAAAAAAAAATAAATCCATCCCTTTGGCTTACGGCAGTTCCAAAATAGGAAGCCCATCAGCATCAGCACCAAAATACATTCTCAATGTCCCAAGTAACTCTTGTAGTAGGTTACGACATGGTTATGTAACCAAACTAACTGGGTAACCATCCTATGGGTTAAAATTTGGATCGTGTACAAAGTACTGCGTAATTTATATTTTGATTTTCCGTTTGATGGGGTGTTTGCCGATTATTTTTTCTCCGAAGAAAGCTAGATCCGCCCCGCCTAGTTAAGGCTAATAAAACGTAAAATAAACACGAGATATACAGAAAGAATTGTATCATTTTCTTATTAGTGGGTATTTCCTGAATCTCTATCTTTCCATTGAGTGGTTTCTTTAAGTTCTAAATTCGAAAATTCGAAAAATCCAGAAATTTAACCAATTTTCAAATCAAAAGACTCTGTATCGATCAATAGTTAATCCCATTTGAAAATGGCTCATCTGATTTTAGAAGTAAATTATACAGTCTCGATTCAGGTCTGATGGTTAGATATTGAAGGAATTGCTATCGATACAGAGTTATCACAAGAACAAGTGATTTTATCGGCCAAGGCAAGTCACACAATAGATGTCTTTTCCGCCAAATCATTCAAGACAACTTTCGCGACCGTTAGACTGTGTTGTTACCCTGTTCAATCTTCTCCCAATATAAGCAGATTATCATGCATGCACCATCTGATTTACTAAAAACTACGCTGAAACGTACTACGTGTGTGGATTATCATAACAACACAAGTATATGGCCATGCAATAGTAAAGTTATGATGTAAATGAGAAGTACAGATCAAGAGCTTGGAAGGCTGTTTTTCCCTCTCACGTGCACAGTCATGTGCCTGATTACATCATCTCATGTGGCTCCTACCGATATGTTTTTTTTTTGCCACCAAAAGAACTTTTTTTTTTTTTATTTTTTTGCTGGTCACTAGGTCACGCTGTCCGGAAATAACAACTCAGCCAGAGATCTGCAAACCCGGACGGGAATACCCAGGCAGACGACCCCACGAAGATTCCCCCAAGTTAGGCTGGGCGATGGCGATAGCGATGGTGATAGGCGGTAATTCTAGAACCAGCATCACCAAAATAAAAAAAAAACACACAACGTCAAAACAAGTGGAAATTATGTCTCTGATTTTAATCAAAAGTTATAAAAAGACTTTGAGAACAAATCCCTAAAATCTCTCCTCTTTATCATTGCAATTTAAGCAAACTCATTCAATCATTTTTCATTTAAACAAACAACTAAACATGTCCCGTATACTGAGATCTTCATTGGGAAGACGTCTTCTGTCCACATCTGCCGAACCATCAAACAAAGAACTTGCTGAAAGATCCGTGATTTTGGGTAAAAAAGCTGCCACCAAATCCAAGAAGAATCCCGTGGTGAAACAAGATTCCAATGATTCAGATCTCAAGTTACTCGATGAGAGTTTACAAAGAGCCGAGATGTTTGCACAAAAGACTTACAAGGATCCAAAACATTTTACTCAATTGCCTTCATCATATGCTAAAAACCAACATTTGGATATCGATCAAACAAATTCATCCGAGTTGACTTCCATCTTGTGGAAATTCGATGCTCCAATCAGATATTCATTTGCTTATGGGTCCGGTGTTTTCAACCAAGGTTATCAATCAAAAGACACACAAACAGATTTGATCTTTGCCGTGACGTATCCTGAACACTGGCATTCTATAAACATGAGGAAGAATGCTGATCATTATTCCTCTTTGAGATATTTTGGTTCCGGTGTTGTCTCGAAGTTCCAAGAGGTTGGTGCTGGTGTTTATTTCAACCCTTTTGTCGAGATTGATGGGAAGTTAGTGAAATATGGTGTTGTTTCCGTTAATTCCCTTGTTAAGGATCTTGCTAAATGGAACTCTTTCTATCTTGCAGGAAGATTACAGAAACCGGTGAAGATACTGAGAGATGATACGATGATTAGATACTGGAATCAACAGAATTTGAAAAGTGCAGCCACTTTAGCCTATTTGAACTTACCTGAAGATCAACCATTCGATGAGTTACAGTTTTACAAGAACATCACAGCACTGAGTTATAAAGGTGATATCAGATATAAACTAGGTGCTGAGAATCCAAAAAAAATAGATAACATTGTTGAAAAAAACTTTGAATATTTCCAACAGTATTATTCACCAATTTTGAATGAGATTGTCAAAGAAAAAAAATTCTCATTCCAACCTGGTTATACATTGGAAAATGCTGATGCCAAATTACAATCAACAATCTTGAGATCATCTGCTATTCAAACTTTGAAAGGAATCTTCACTGCAGGTGTCACCAAATCGGTAAAGTACGCTTATGCAAAGAAATTGAAGGCTAGAAATTGAATAAAATAGTTTAAGAAAAAACACACACGTCATATTTTATTCTCATTACCTTAATTTTGTAGGACAGCTATATATATTTCGATGGGTTTAAAAAGGTAGAACAGTACCATCGTAAGAGTAGAATTTCCCATTATCTTTATCAGTTAAACCTTTGAATAGTTTCAACAAGTCTTGAGCACATTCTTTTGCACTGATAACATAATCACCCAAAACATCCTTATAAAATTGAGGTGAGGTTTGTTCCAACTTTTCCAAAACAGGATTTGCCATATCAGTAGAGACTATACCTGGATGAATAGCCACTACAGTGAATCCATCTGAAGCCAATTCGGAAGCCAACAATTTCAAAGAATGGTGCAATGCAGCTTTTGATTGACCATACGCAGAGACGGGGGCATCAACACGAGCACTATCGTCTATGATTCCAGCAATACTTGAAGTCCAAACGATTTGTTTCGTTGATTTTTTTGCAAGAAATGGGTAAACTTTTTGAGTGACAAGGATCGTACCAAGAGAGTTGACTTTATAATGTCTTTCCCAGACACCTTTACCAACTTTCAAAACCGGTTCATATGACTCTACTTCAGCAATTCCAGCGTTTGCAATGAAAGTATCTATTCCTTGTGGAGCATATTTTGAAAGCTGATCGGTGAGGCTTTCAATTGATTCATCATCTGATTGGTCAAGAGAGACAACTTTAACGTTTGGTGACAAAGAGGTCAAATGGGAAGCTTTTGAAGAGTCACGAACTGAAGCGATAATGATTGAGTTTGGCTCATTTGTGGAGAGTTGTTTGACAAGCTCAAAACCTATACCTCTGTTGGCACCAGTGATGAAGTAAACTTTTGACATTTTTTATTTCTTGTTTACTTCTTTGTTTGTTTGCATAATAGATAACTTGTTAAGCGGTATGTGTGAAGAGAAAGAGAAAACCCATGGCTTTTATATATCATTCCATGGTATCCGAATTCTGTAGCTAGGGTGTAGGTTATGGGATTCGGGATAACTCGGCTTCAAGGTCCCAACCATTGGTGTGAGTGGTGCGAAGATCAGACACAAAGATTGGTACTGTCATGTTAATTTGTCTCATTGTTGCTGCTCTTTCGAATTTTTTTTTTTTTTTTATTCCTTAATTCTTCTTATCAAAACACCTAAAAACACCACAAATTCGAAGAAAATGCCCGCCACACTCGTCGCAAAAGTGAAGCAGAACCTCCTTTTCCAAAACTTATGGACAGAAGTTGACGAGATCGAACTTCCATCACTATCCCTGTTGCAAGGAATACCCAAAGAACCACTATTAAACGACGAACAGAACACATCGAACAAGAAGGAAATCGTTCTTCCAATCTTCCTAACTTCCGAAATCACCCCAAGACAACTGAAGCAAACGTTTGATGAACTCGAATCAACACTGAAAGAGAGACCAAAGAGAATCATTCTCGGTGTTGTTAACGATGATAGCACAGTTGTTTATTACTTTATACATGATGGTGTATACAAACCAAAGAAAAATTGATAATTGAATGAGCTATATAACAAGATGGATCAAACTGTTCAACAGATTTGGAGATTCTGTGAATGTGGGACCACGGATGTGTATCTCCTGAGAATTCAGCGACTCAAGGTTCTGAAATTTCGAATCAATCAATTCGGGGAATAGTTTGGATATAAAGTTTGTTACGAATTGATCTGGTAATTCGGGATTGGTTATTATTACCAGATGTGCTAGAAATAACAGATCTGATGACGTTTGGAGTTCACCGAAGACGTTGAGAGACGTTGGTGTTCCAAGTTCAATTTTCAAATTCTCAATGGTTTCAAGTATATCTTTCAATTTGTTCAAGCATTTCATGTTCGTCACTGTGTTCTTCATGATAAGTTTCTCCTCAATCATGTTATCTGTCTTGAGTTGTTGTACTTTACTCACCGTAGGAACGTTTTTTAACATTTCTTCTTCAACTTCAGATTTATCTTCAACGTGTAACCCAATTCTTGAACAGTTCTGTTTGGCTTTCGATCTGTATAAGATTGGTGTGTTGTATTGTATTGGAAATGGTAGGTATTTCCCAAAGATCGAACGAGAGTACTGTTCGTAGTTAGATTTGTTCAAATAAAGCGTATAATCCGTGATGATTTGTAAATTATCTTGAATGTACAACAAGAGACCTTTGTTTAAAGCTCTTTGTCCTTCAGATAATCCATGATCCAAGTTCTTCCCACATGACTCCAGATACCTCACAATATCCAAATACCCATCCACGACTTCCAACTTCCCTTCTTTCGACTGTATTTTCAACGAGGGTAATTTACCAGAATTTGAGAGATCTGTATTTGATGAGGTGATGATTGTGAATTCTTCTTTAGTAAAAAGTTGTGTTAAAAGCCACGATGCTGCCAAGGATTCGGCATCTATCAAAGCCTGTGTTTGGCCATGACCCCAAACGTGTAACTCCATCTCTAATTGAAACTCTGTAGAACCTTTATAACGAAGAGGAGTTTTAGATTAAATGAAGATTAATTGGGTTTATATTCCGAGGTAACTGTTTTACGAGGGTAGGTGATCACGTGTGAGCACTCTTTCCAAATATATTACACAACTAGTTGTAACGATTCATACTGCAATTGAAGTAAAACATGTATCGAGCAAAATAATACCATGATAACCGTTATACCTCAACTCAGTAAGAAATAACAAATCAGTTGTCAATCTCAAATTTAGTAATCTTTCTTGACACTTAGCTTAATCTTCACTTTTCACGCTAATTTGTGGAACCTCGGAATATACCTTTTTCGGGGAACAGCCAATACCTCGGAAATCCACATTGCCAGCATTTGAATGTTTCTATTTGACGAATAATAACATCAAATAAAACAAATTCATCATCAAGACATTTGATAAATTGGAAAGTAGTTCTTTTTTTTTTTTTTCTTCAAAACGGAAATGTCTTCTTCCGTTCTTCTTTCCGAGAGGTTGAGATTCCAAAACAACACACGTCTGGCCAGCGATGTGATTGGACAACTTGAGGATTCGTTGAAAGATGACGAGTTAAACATCACCATTTGGAGTGAACTGATATCAAAGATAGAGGCCAAGGATAAAACGGAACAAGTTCGTTCGACATATGAACAGTTTCTCAGTAAATTTCCATTTTTGAGTTATCAATGGATCAACTACATCAATTATGAACTTGTTCGTGGAGAATTTGATAAAGTTGAAGATATTTTCAAGAAGTGTTTAATTGATGTTTCCACTGTTCCATTATGGAAATCTTATTTAAACTACTTAAGAAGAAAAAATAACCTGATTACAGGTGGTGAAAAAGCACGTTTGACTATTGTTCAAGGTTATGATTTGGCTGTTGATAAAGGTGGTTTGGATCCTGAATCTGGTAGTTTGTGGGAAGATTATTTGAGTTTCATTGATGATTGGAGACCAACAACGACTTGGGAAGAACAACAGAAGATGGATATGAAAAGGAAACTTTATAAAAAAGCACTTGCACTACCTTTGAACAATTTGGAAAAACTTTGGGCTAATTATAACGTTTTTGAAAACGATTTGAATTCAACCACTGCTAGAAAATTTATTAGTGAGACATCTGGTGCTTATATGAACGCGAGATCATGGTATAAGAAATGGTCCAGTTTGACGAAAGGATTAGATAGAAGCGAAGGTTCTGTGGTTGATCCTTCTGATACGAAACAGCTGAAAAAATGGAGAAAATGGATAAATTGGGAACTGGCCAATAAGTTGGAGTTGAAAAAAGATGCCTTGAGTCAACGTGTTGATTTCGTGTTCAAACAGGCCATTCAAAAATTGGTTTTCGTTCCTGAGATTTGGTTTGAATATCAACAATTTTATAAAGATTTTGAAGAATTTTTTTCAACTTTAAAATTGGAAGAAATTTTAAAGAAAAGTTTATTGTGTAATCCTATTTCATTTGCGTTGAATTTTAAACTAATTGAAGTGTATGAACTGGAGCAGAACGTTGAAATGGTTAAAAAAGTATACGAAGAGTTATTGGCACAGTTGATAAAGAGATATCAGAAGAAGTCGGATGAGATCACACAGTTGAAAGATCTCTTGATTCAAGAGACGTTGACACACAGGAACTTGACGTTAGTGAGTGCCGGTGGTGAAGGAGGAGGAGAAGAAGAAGAAGAAGAAGGAAGTGAGTTGAAGCCAATAACTGATGAAGAAAAAGAACATTTATTTCAAAATGAACCAGAAATCAAACAAAAAAATGTCGATTTGTCTGAACTTCGTAAGAGTGCAACGTTGACGTATTGTCAATACATGAAAACAATGAAAAGACTAGTCGACATGGATACAGCTCGTGCTATTTTCAAAGAAGCTCGTACTACGAAACGAGAACTTTTGACTCATCATCTTTTTGTTGAATCTGCTTATTTGGAACACTATGGCACGAAACCTAAAGTTGCATCCAAAATTTTTGAATTGGGTTTAAGGGCTGTTAATTTCCCCAATGATGGTGAGTTTTTGTACAAATATTTGAAATTTTTAATCTTCATCAATGATGATACGAATGCGAGATCCTTATTTGAAACAACAACAAATACCAAAAAGGATTTGATTGATCAGAAATGGTTGAGGTTGATATTCAAGATTTTCTTAAGATTTGAAAGTAATTTTGGTCAGTTGTCAAGCATAGCCAAGATTGAAAAAAAATACAACGAAATTTTTCCAGACGATGAAAAGATATTTGTATTTGCAGATCGATACACTGCAAACGGGTTGGGAACCGAAGAGTACTTGGCGGATAACGATTTAATCAGATTCAACGATTTGAGACAAGTCGATGTTCCACAAAGAAAGAGAAGAAGATCTGATGATGAGAATGAGAATGATGATAAGTCAACGTCTACAAAGAGACAACGTGTAGAGCAGGACAGTTCTGATGATGATGATGATGACGAAAATGAGGACGAGGATGATGATTATGATGTAGAAGAAGGTTCAAACGGTGCTGATGCTCAAAACCAATCGTATCAACAAAACCAGCAACAACAGGAACAACAACAATTTGAAGGAGGTAAAGAGTTAATAACAGATGAGATTTATAACTTGTTAAGAGTCTTACCAAGTGCTAATCATTTCCCAGACCCTGCTTTCAACAACGCAAAAGTGATTCAGTTTTTACAAAATCTATAAAAAAAATTTGAAACTCTGTTCTCAAACGATCTAATAAATTAGACGGTGTAATATTAAAAGTAGTAATTTCGTATAGCCATGGAGCCTCTTACCCAATTGGGATAAAAGATCCCAGAGTGAGACTAGACCCTGTGAGGATCTTTTTTTGCCCCCGCGCAACAACAGCAAGACCAATCTGTCAAAACCGAAAGAAAAAAGCGATTTTTGGGCTACGGTGGTGGAAGACTAGTCCCTTAGCCTGGGGGAAAGTGAGGAAAAAAAGTTCCCACTTATCTTATCAAAGCTTGATCATTGAGACTCAATTAGAAAACCAAAATAATGTCCAACGGGATGTTCTATCTGTTTGTTCCGTTTTTTCAAAGGAGCTTCTTTGTGTTGTGATTTGTTATAAACTTTTGTTGCTCATTCTCACGAGACCAAGATGCCTTCTGCTAGTGCAACGTCTATCAGTGCTACGCTGTGCACTATGGATAAACAACAACAACAACAACAACAGAAGACATCCATCAAATCACGAAACGGTTGCATCACTTGCAAGAAGAAACGACTCAAATGTGACGAAACCAAGCCAAATTGCACAAACTGTTCGAACAAGAAGATCGAATGTGGTGGGTATACGACAAACTTCAAATGGAAAAGTTTTGGTGAAGTGTCCGTAAAACAAGAGAAGAGAAAACAGAGGAAACTTTCCCAACCTTCTCCTACTCCAACTCCTGTTACAACAATACCAGTCCAGCAAAATTCAAAACTTTTTACTCCTGTCGTGTCCAATTCTATCATTTCTGCTCCTTCTCCTCTTTTACCTATAGTCACTACCACCACTCCACAATCAAAAGTACCCATCATCACTTCCAACAACAGCAACAACATGAAAAGATCGTACTCTTTACCTGAAAAATCCATCTTTGAAGAGGCTCTCCAACAGGCCACGATGTCCATAGCGGGAACAACATCAGAAGAATTGGCCAAAAAATCAAAACTTATGGCAATGGGTAAAAATCCAAATTCAACACCTAAAGATGTTCCCAAGCCAAAGAGACGCAAACTTTCCACCAATGATTCCAGAAATTCATCAACAGCACTTTCTCCAAACACAAACATCTCAAATCAACAGTTATTCTCTACCAATGGTACGTCAGCATCATCACCTTCATTATCGACTCTCGTGAGAGCGTTCACCGAATTCGAATCATTCAACATACCTTCTCCTGGTAATCTGGAACCACTATCACCAAACTTGTCATATGTTCGAATTCAAGATTTGATACATTCGAAAGAGAACGAACATGCATTAGAAGATGAGTACGAAACACAAGAATATCAGAGTCAAAACTCGATAAAGAGGTCAATGAGTGTTGATTCGGCTATAACCTCAACAAGTTCACTTCCACAGTATAGAAAAGATTTGATCAATTTGTCCAACTCATTATCACAATCCTCTCATGGATCAAGAGAGAACTCATTTACGATTAAGAGTTTCATGAATAACAACATTTCCAATCCAATATCCTCTTTAAACTCCAGCAACATGATGAATCCAATACGAACACCAAATCCAACTTTATCGATCAATACCAACAACCCCATGTTTACCAATTCAGATTTCGACAAGATCTTTCACGCTTATAACTGTACCTGTGCAATCATGTCTATAAAGAATGGACCAACTGAAAATCCATGGAAGACGTTAATCTGGCCATTGGCTCTTGAGAATTCCGTCTTGTTCAAAGCTGTTGCATCGATGAGTTTATTTCATATTGCAAGAGGTGATGAATCGACTAGAAAAATAGCGTTGAGTTATATGAAACAGTCGATGAACGAATTAGCAGAGGGACTGGTGAGTGATAAGATTAAAAACGAAGTCGCATTGGCTACATGTATCGTTTTGGCAGTCACTGATGGTTGGGATAAGCATATAAGTTCGGGATTGGCCCATTTGAAAGGTGCAAAGTCGATACTGAAGAAGTTGGATAAACAGAATGTTCAAAAAAATGCCAAACTTTACGAATTCTTGATCAACACTTTTATCTATCATGATGTTCTTGCAAGAATGTCTAATTCACAAAATTCGAGATTTATCGACTGTTCTTATGAAATGGAGACACCTAAAGGAACAGCAACAACGGCAACAGTAACTACAGCAACAATGGCAACGGCAACAACAGCAGCGACGACAACAACAACAACAACAACGGCAGCAACACCAACAGCAACAACAACTTCATTATCGTCGAGTGTCAATGATGCATTGAGTTCCAAATCTTCGCATAATGGTGATCATAATGATAACAATGTTCCTTTTGTTCTTGATGAGGATGTTCATGTGGGGAACATTTTCAGTGAGATTAACCTCATCTCGAAAGATCTGAACGTTGATTCAGATGCAATCATCGATCCATTATTAGGTTGTGCAAAAGGTCTCTTCTTGATTATTGGTAAAGTTGCAACGTTCATTGCAAAAGTTCGAAACTTGGAAAAACTTTCATTGGCTATCGTATCAACAGCCGTTACTTTAAAATCAGAGATTGAGGATTGGAAACCTGCCGTTAACATCAAAAAGACCATTTTAGAAGATCCATTATGTGATTTGGCATCATGTGTTGCCACTGCTGAGGCTTATCGATTCTCCACACTATTATACTTACAACAAGCTGTTCCAGAGATCTCATCGCAGAGTTCAAATGACCTTGCAGAAAAAGTTTTGATGCTGATGGCTTCTATTCCTACCACTTCTAGAACTTGTAATCTACACATTTTCCCATTGTTGATTGCATCTTGTGAGATGTCCGATGAGGAAGATAGAAGTTGGATACTGGATCGTTGGGATTTATTGAGAGAGAAAATGTGGATTGGAAACATTGATAGAACGGTTGATATTGTGAAAGAAGTATGGAAGAGGAAAGATTCTTTGAAAGCTGGTGGTGATTTGCAGAATGAAGATTGGGATTTATTTCAGAAAAGAATCGATGCTTTGACTGGTTCAAAAAGTCGGGAGAGTGAAGGAATCAACAGTCCAACACATTGGAGCACTGTTATGAAAGAATGGAATTGGGAGGTGTTGTTTGGGTGAAGTGTCATCACATATGATTAAAAAAAAGTTTAATATAGAGTGTGCAATCATAACATATCCCTCAAGTACTATCTTTTCACCAACATCTCGGAACCTATCAACAACGTTCAATTGTGTAGTTCAAAGCATTGAAACGTATGAACATAAGGAAACAGTAAGAACTTCAAATTAAGGAAACTCTTTTTTTTTTTGCCCACTCTTTGAGCTTTGAGAGTGGGAACTTCTCAAAAAGAAAAACAAACAAAAAAAAATGGGAAGCTGAAAACGTAAACAAAGAAACAACAGACAATTTATTTCATGGCAAATGGAATCACAAAGTTGAGGTTCAAACAGAAGAAACGCACAGTGGGATCGTCATCACAGCCCAAAAGTGCGATTTCTCCAGAGTCTTCAAATCCATCTTTCCGTACTCGTTCCAAAACTAGATCTCAACCCACCACGTATACTTCTTCAACCACTGAACATATCGAATGGGGGCCTAAGATTAACGGATATCGCTTTCTTGCTCCATCTGATGAAAATATCGACAAACTACACTATAAACAGAGAAGCACTGTGATTGGAACAAATGATTTCTTCGAATGGAGTTATCAAGAATTACCTAAATTTGTATCTAAAGATGATGATGATGATTATTTAATAAGAAAGTATGGTTCAGGTGTTGAGATTGATAAAGAGCGGTTTATTTATGATGATTATCACAAGGAATGGGAGAAGATCAAGAAACAACAGAGACGTATTGTTATTTTCCCATTGAGTGATCCAAGTGATGAACTAACTAAAAAAAACGTTGAAGATTTCTTAAAGAGTTCGACAACTGGTGATTATGATCGAGTTTTAAAAATTGAAAGAATCAGATGGCATCCTGATAAGATGATCAGAGTCGTGAAAGGAGATGCATCGTTACAAGAACGTGTTACTCGAACATTTCAAATCATTAATGAACTATACGAATCAAGACATTGAAGAAGAAAGAAGAGAAAAGAAATGAAACTTTTTTTTTTTGTATTGAACTATATGATGATCTATTTCGCTGAGTCACTCACTTCTGTGAGTTCTCTATTTATGCTGAGTTCTTGTGCAGTTGTGCTTGTAGTAGCGGAAGTTGGTGCTCGTTGTTGATGTACGTCCACTACAGCCTCATCACCATCTTCCAATCTTGGTGTATCTGCATCATGGCTTTCTTCTTTAAAAGGCTCATCGTTATCCGTATCACCTTCTTCAATGTCTTCATCCTCATCACCAATTTCTTCTTCTTCATCGTTCTCGTTTTCGTTCTCATTTTCATTTACATCTTCGACTTCACCTTCACCTTCAGCTTCACCTTCTTCTTCCTCTTCTTCTTCTTCCTCTCCTTCTTCTTCACCTTCAGCTTCAACATCTTCTTCTTCTCCTTGTCCATATGCCTCTTCATCATCAACGAGATCAGCATCGGGTTGTTCTGGTGGGAACTCTTCTTCATTTGTATCATTATCCCATACAATGTTGAATCTAGTGACTCTTGGTTTCTCAGCAAGAATATTTCTTACAACGTGTTCAACTTGAACTTTATTTGGTGGATTTTCTCTCAACTCTTCAGAATCGTATTCGTTATTCACGTAATAACCAACTCTAACGAATTCTCGATCACTATATGAACAACTCAATAGAATAACAGTGACACTCACAAGTTCATTCGATGGAATCAATTCAGCAGAAGGTGGATCAGCAGTGAACAAGAATTTGTTGACACCAACAGGCACCGGACCAACAAGAATCGAATCCAATTCTTGATCATGTTCAAGTGATCTTGATGAACCAACATACGTTAGTTTCCATTCTAAATCATCTTTCAACGGTTCAAGACATTCAAATGTTATTTCAAACTCGTAAGGATCAGTGAATCTTGCAGGATTGTTAAGTACGTTTATACCTAAAAGTGATACTATGGACATTTTTCTCGAATGATTAAGATGGAGAAACAGCTAAGAAGAATACAAAAAATACGCGTATATTATTCGAATCATTACTTTTTTATGATAAATATTTCGCGCGTCTGCTGACTAAGCAAGTTTTATAGCACGTGATACAGCACGTGATCTTTTCTTTTTTGTTTTTTTCTTTAGCACTGATTTGACACAAAAGCGCATCTTTTCTTTGTATTAAGAGAGAAATTTGATTGCTCATCCCTCTGTATATACTTCACACCTCTTACTGGATGTTCACATCCTATTTATTGAAAGTGTATCCATTCAACTTTTACATCCAACTTGAGTACAATTTTTTGTATATCTAATCAATCTAATGAAATTGGATTTCAAATAATCTCTCGCCATAAAACCAACAATTTTTCTCGTTCACGAGGTGTGATGATATTCTGTTCAACCAATTTTGAAGATACATCAGGTATACCACCAGTGACTAAACCATGAATACCTGCACAAATCAAATAAGCAACACATGGTTTTATAACGAATATATCAATCAATGAATTCAATGAAGTTTTGATAATTATAAGTGAACAAAGAAAAACAGTGACAAGAAATAAAGGATATGCAACTTTAAAAGTACTTAGCAATTGATTATATTGAACTTTTTTCAATTTGACATTACGTTTTGTAGATAGAGATCTTCCAATCTGTTGACGTTGTTCCCTTCCAGTTGAACTTGTTGAACCAAACATCGATTGTGGACGATATCGCTGTTTAGCAGTTGTTGGTGAACCAGACAATGTGGTGGATGAGTATGTTGGTGGAGATTTGTTTTGTTGAGGGTTATAAGCTGTTCGGGTAGCGGTTGCATAGTTTGGGGGACTTGTGGGTATGGAATCTCGTTTATAGGTCGTTGAAGTGTGTCTCTTGGTGCTATTCTTCTTCTTCAGATCCGTTAAGATATCCCTTACGTGTTTCATCTGAACTCTACTGGGAGAATTGGTGATTATGGGTGGGTTACATTGCAAAGAACTTTTTGTATTATAAATTATACGGAAGAGCAAGCCTATTTTATTAATTGTGAGTGTGTGTGGGTCTAAATTTAAAAGTGAGGCCGAGTTTTTTTTTTTTTTTTTTTTTTTTTTTGTAAAAGCTTATGAGTAAAAGTAAAAATAAAGGCAAAAGTTGGCGGAGCAACTCCCCTTTTCGATTCAATTCCGAAGTTATAGGGGGCGGTCTGGCGGGTAGAACTTTTGGATAAGCCATCACCTCATGTTCGTTTATGTTGGTCAGCATCAACAGCGTTGAAATCCTCCAAGGTGAGTCCAGAAGCATCGCACATCGATCTGAATAGACCGTCTTCTTTCTGAAACAGATTTAAAGGCTTTGCAAACTCCCTAACTTCTCCCATATCCAACACCAACACTTTGTCATAGTTCAAAATCGTTCTCAATCGATGAGCAACACAAATTACGGTACAATGCTTGAACTCTGAAGCGATCGTTTCTTGAACCAATCGATCCGTCTTGTAATCGACATTCGAAGTGGCTTCGTCCATAATTAAAATTTTTGATTCACGAACCAACGCTCTGGCCAATGCAATCAACTGTTTCTCTCCAAGTGAAAAATTGCAACCTTCATGTTCAACAAATGCGTCCAGATGGAATTTATCAACATGATCCACAGATTGTTTCTTAACTTGTTTCAATTTGTCATTAGATATCAAATGACTTCTTCTCAATGCATCCCATAGTTTCTCATCGGATTTCTCACCAAATGGATCCAAATTTTTTCTTAAAGTGCCTTGAAACAACACAGGATCCTGTGGAATGATACTTAACTTGGATCTTAAATCATGTAATCCAATTTCTGCAATGTCAACACCGTCAATAGTAATTTTACCACTAGCAAGTTCTGAAAGTCTGTACAACCCAATGATTAAGGAACTTTTACCAGCACCTGTTCTTCCAACAACACCAATTTTTTGTGATCCATCAATTTTGATATCCATATTCTTCAGCACCAATGGTAAACCTTCACGATACCTCAAAGAAACATTTTCGAAACGTATAGCACCAAATTCAGGCCATGATTCTGATGGTTTCTGCTCTGCAATCTCATAAGGTGCCTCCTGTTCCAAACCATAAGCATATTCACACAACCTTTCAACCGAATTCATACCATTCTCAACTTCAGAATAACTCGATAGACAAGATGTCAACAATCCAGTTAAAGTGATAAAATTCGAAACAATTAGACCAACAGATGCAGCAGAGATGTTGAACCCACCCGAAAGTGCAACTAATGCAACAATCAAAGTTAAAAGACAAGTGGCTAAACTAATCGCTTGTGCAATCCATCGTCTAGTAGCAATGGAAACAAAATAAACCTCACTCAATTGATCCAAAAATCTATCATTTTTGCTCATGAACCGATCTTGAGATTGGAATGATTTGATCGTATCCAATCCACTCAAAATCTCGTTGAAATTGTTATAAACAAATGACCGTGTTGTTGAATCTAATCTCTTTATCTCTCTTGCAGTTGCCAAGTAGTAACTGACAATCATTGCAGACATCACAACTAAAAATGGAGTCAAAATAATTAACCATGGTAAATAAACAAAACACATGATTAAAATCCCTAAAGCAACCATACCCAAATGAATGACAACTTTCGACTCTTCACCAATCTCGTTGTCCAGCGTGTTTGTATCCTTGGTGAACCGATTCAACATTCTTCCAATGGGGGATGTATCGATGAAACTTAGTGGAGCATGCAATACACTATGAACAGCTCTAATATTTGTAATTTTTGATGCCTCAGTCATGACAAACCCAAACGATGAAGCCTCGATGAACAATAAGATCATTGACACTGCAACAAGCAGAACATAAACTCCAATGTATTTAGCACTAGTTAACTTAAACCGTTCAGTGATCCAAAACGATAACCAAACGTTACTGAACAAGAAACTAAAAACAGACAAGAGAACCACAATTGCAATGAATGGAAATATGATGGATCCAATTTCAACAGCACCTGACTTCAAATACACTTTGTAAGTTGATAATGGGACAGCATTAGTTGCAGTTGATTCCATCATAAAATCATCAATTCCAGATGAGTTGCTATAACCGCTATCAAACTGTTCAACTTTCACATTTACATGATCACCATCTGCTTTCTTAGTATGATTGATTGATGACACCAACGATTCAAATGCAACATTTCTTGAGTTCAACTCGTCAAACTTACCAACATCAATCGTTCCATCACCATTCATAAACACCACACGATCAGCAGCATTAACAAGACTTAACTGATGTGTGGCCAAAACTCTCGTCTTATTCTTCAACAAACCCAATAGACAACTTTCAGTGATGTGCTTACCAACATTGGCATCAACAGCGCTCAACACATCATCCAACAGTAGTGTATCTGGGTCATTGTAAACAGCTCTAGCAAGACAAATTCTGGCCTTTTGACCTCCAGATAAAGTGATCCCACGTTCACCTATCTCAGTAAGATCACCAAATGCAAATTGTTGAAAATCCGATGATAAGGCACAGGCCTCAATCACTTTTGCATAACGAATTTCATCAAACTCCAAACCGAACAGGATATTCTCACGAACAGTTGTGCTTTGGATCCATGGTGTATTGTAAGCTAACAGTGAACCATTGATTGAAACAGAGCCAGCTGTCTTCTTCATATCACCATGTATCGCTGATAAAAGTGAGGATTTACCAGAACCAGTGATCCCAGTGATGACGACAAACTCACCTTGTTCAATGATCAAATTGATTTCTCGCAAACCACAAAAATGTGATTCCACTGGATCGTTCTCATTGAAAGCTTCCCACTCAAAACTTGCATTGTTCATAGTAATAGCTGAATGATCTTTGGTCATTTGTTTTTCATCTTCTTCATGATCTACGATGAATTCAATTGGTAGTTCCAAGAATTTCCCTATTCTTCTCAATGACACAATACCAGCAGCACCATAAGATACCCATAATGGTAAGTCTGTGACCAAATTGGACAATATGGTAAATAAAGATAAAGAAGAGAAAATCGAAGAAGCATCTCTTGTACCTCTTGTTGAGTATAAAACCAAAAACGAAACCATTGAAGTCACATTAGGCAAGCACACGACAAAAGTGAGCATGGTGCTGATTGTCAGTTGAGTCTTGAATAGATATGAAACCTCTTTCGTTCTGGTTTTTAAGATTCTTGCCTCATATGCATCTTCCCATGAGTAAAACTTGATCATCTTGATTGAGTTCAAGACTTCACGAACAAGTCCAACTCTTTCATCTGTGAAAGGGGACGCCAGACCACGGAATTTCAATTGATAGTAAGCAGGTATGACCATCAGAGCTAATGCGAAAAGGAATACGCCGATACCAGCAAGAGATGCAACACCAATGTTTACGATAAGTAACACTATACCAATGATTGTAGGTACTGGGAAAACTAAAAGCATTGGAAGGTATGATACGGCTATGTCGATCTTGGATAGATCACTGGAGATCAAAGTGAAAATTTTACCACCTGGATACAAGTAACGTGATTTCGAATTCAAAGCCATGGATTTTTCCAGCATGATCTTTGTAAGGACAGTCTTAACTTGTGATCCCAATAGCTTACTATTGAACAAGGAATGGTTTGCAAAAAAAGTTCTTATCACTAATAAACATGTGATTCCAACAGCATATCCAGCACCTCTTCCGAATCCCACAGATGGATTGTTCATTCTGGCTCCTACTGCAATTATGAAGTCTTTCAACAGTACAGGAACAAGAATGTTACTGACATCCGATAATATCACGTAGCACAACACTTTAACTATTTCCCAATGGAACGTGAGGATCATTGCTTTGATTAACGATGACATCTTGAATTCATCAGTTGTAGTGTGTGAAGTGTAATGATGCAAATTGGACTGAAATCGACGATGAATTGCGTCAACGGAAAGATTTGGATCTAGAGTCCAGACATCAGTGGCGACCAATGTTCGTTTATAGCCAGTGTTGAAGAGCGGAACAAGCCATGCGAAGAAGAGTTTGGACAATGGGTTTACTTTGAGCAACGGAAGAACTTTTCTTTCAGAGTCTTGCGGAATTGGAGGGAATCGTTTGTTCCATATTAGAGGAGTGAGCAGTCTTCGCTGAATGGTGTTGGTGTTGTTATTGTTTTTATGATGATCCTGGTGTTTATCTCTCATTGTCTGTGAGGATCACTACCAGCAGCATGGTGTGGTCCAGTAGCGGCGGGACAAGATCATATTTATATCAACAAGCCTTTTCCTTTATTGCCCTTGACATAATTAGTGATCTCAGCATTTTTCGTTTAAGATTTATGCTAAAAAAGGCTTCTCGGTATAAGCTCAGCATGTTGGCTCCGGCGTTTCTCGGTCGAAGCGCAAGTTCAAAATCCACTGGTGCTTCTGGACTCAAATTTTGAAAGGAAGACGAAAGCTTGCTGAGTTATGAACACCGAGGCCCTTTGTGTGACGCTTCAACTAGCAGTTTCATTCACTATTTGGGCCCTTTCTACTAGTCATTTGATGCATTAGAAGGATTATGCCCCCCTATACAATTAGCTAACTCATCCGCCAATAACGGACCCTATAAAACAATTTTGCAGATTATAGCGAAATAGAATAGAGACGTACTCGGACAACCATCACACTGATTTGTTCTTGAAGTCACCAGTAATTTTGATTGACAATGGCATTTATTTATAAAGTATCAGTGATGTCAATGACGTTCTCTCTCTTCTACTTCGTGGCTCTATCAGAACTTTAAAGCTTCGACAGGCCCAGCCACGAGCTGAATTGACAATCAATAACAACTGCAGCTTTTACTGTTGGAAAATTTGAGCGTCTGGAACAACAAAGGGTAGCAACGATATTAGTTTGTTGGGACGGTATATATGTAACATATTTGAACGAAGCGCCTCTCGTCACAAATATCATCATGGGGATCGCTTGCAATAAGAAATTCTACCTGACGGTCTTTCCTCCTATTGCCTATTGAAGCAGTAAAGCCATCGCTTAGATATGGATCGGCAAATTGCAGTACTTTCCTTTGTATGATTCATGATTCTCTAATACGAGTTGTTCAATGCGCAATTATAATCTTGCAAGTTCTTTGGCGAATTACAATCGCTAAAAGCTGATCAGCCATGGGGGCTGCTAAATGTCCAGTTTGCTCCTGCCGAGTTCACACATGAGCTAGCATCTGCATGTAATTTGAGGTTCGGCCTTTGTAAGCTCTAAATCATTTTCATAATTGAACAGAGGCGGACGTAACGAAGAAAATGCTCGCTCATAGATCATAGTGTTTTATCACTTCACTGGATATGCCTGTCACGACGTATTATTGTTCAAAATACTCCTCGAGGTCTCTGGCCTTTCACCATTGCGTTCCATCAACTGAAATATAGCTCTTCTCATCAACCATATCCTATCTCTTGGAGTGCCATATCAATGCCGATACCAATTCCCACCCCTCCCCATACGGGAATTCGTGGTTGAGTCTGCACATAAGAATCTTCACCTCGATAACTTCAACGTGTGATGAATTCAGGAAACAAAACTGATTAATCAATGAAATTACCCAATCGAGACAACGTTTCCTAATTCGGAAAAACACAATCCCGTTTCTCAATGTTACAATGCAATGAGATGAGAAGCACAAAAGAAACCAATCTCAAATCTCAACTCCGTGCTCATTCAATGTCTTCTCTGCACCTCTCAAACTGCTTTCTCTCTATTTCATGAGAATAGAGAACGAGTGTGTCCTTTCCTTTATAAACATGGTGCCACCCCCCCTGTCTCACCCACACAGTTACCTAATAAAGATCCCATACAACAATAACAATGAAATTTGTACAATTATTGACTGCATCGGTCCTTTTGGTTCCTATCTTGAATGCTACACCGGTTCTACTAACAATCGAGAACTCAATTTATGGTGGTAATGTGACTATTGATTCTAATGGTGATTTCGAAGTTGAGAGATATTTGGTTGAACAAGGTGTTCCAGTGGATCAATTTGACACAACTGAAGCTTTTAGTTCCGACGTGGATGCTCAGAAGAAACTACCATCACTTTATGATCTTCCTGAATTCGTCAGAGTCATTGAACATCTCGGTGGAGGCTTTATCGGTGCCTTGTCCAAGTTGATCAATCCAAACCCAATATTGGAAAAACTTTTGGGTAATCCTTCTATTCATACTGCTAATAAGTTTATCAAATTTTTCGCTAAAGGTCTGAACAACTTTGATGAAGAATTTCACGTTAAAGGTTTGAAAGATGATGCTGCGGTCTGGTTGGTGGAAGCAGAAGATAGAACACCTGAAGATCCTATCATTTTGTTCATCCATGGTGGTGGCTACTATTATGGCTTCATCCCGCTGTTCAATGTCTTGCTATATCATATTTATCAGCAATTGTCTAATGATCGTTTATCTGTCTTGTTTTTGGACTACTCTTTAAGTTCTCGTGCGAGCTATCCAACACAATTGGAAGAGACTGCTTTGGTTTATAATAAACTTGCCAAATCATCTGATAACATTTGGGTTATGGGAGATTCTTCAGGTGGTCACTTGGCTCTTGGTTTATTGAGGCACATTGGAATCCCAGTTGAATGTGTGCCTGAAGTTGAAAAGGAAGTTGCAGGTGCTATTTTGATGTCCCCATGGGTGAACTTGACTCCCGAACCGACTGAAGGTTCATACATTGAGAATGCAAAGACTGATATTTTGAGTTGGCAAGTGTTGAGAAATGTCGGTACTTATCTAGTTGACTATAACGAAGAGTTGTATGATGCACCAGAACTGAACTATCACATTGATTACAACGCAAACTGGCCAGGTTTGTTGCCTGATTATTCCAAAGTTTTCGTTACTGCTGGTGACGGTGAAGTCTTGAGGGATGATATATTGCAATGGACTCAAGTTGCTAAAGTTCCGGAATCTCAAATCCTTGTTGATCCAAAAGGTATTCATGATGCTGCTATCTATACTCCTGGTTTTGATACTGTCTCACCTCATATTATTAAATTCTTGAGAGGTGTTTTGTGAAGGCATACTTTTATGAGATGTTGGTTTCTCTCACGTTTGACGTACAACCGAGTGTATGACTTGTGTCCAGTAGACCACAGTTCTACTTTTTTCAAAAGTATATACTATATTTCGTTTGTTTGCACAGTTTTGGCCGCGTACAATCAATCTCTACAATACATGGCAGTCAAAATTGCGTAACAACATATACAGAACTGAATATAAAGCCTTTCTCACTCACAACTTTGTAGCAGGTTGAGATCTTTGAATCGTTGTGATATCATCATAAATCAACGTTGTCAAGAAATCGTGGTACTTGACACCAGTAACATCATCCTTAAAATAATTGGCAGCTTCATAAAATTTATGGCCAGATTTAGATTTTGAAACTAGTTCTTCGACAACCTCAGCTAAAAGTTTCGAGGTGTATTCAGGGGTCACAACTTTACCTTCATTAGTTTTAGCGCCATGATGAACCCATTGATACAATTGAGATCTTGAAACTTCTGCAGTGGCAGCATCTTCCATCAGGTAATTGATTGGGACACAGCCAATACCACGGAGCCATGCTTCAATGTAACTCAAACCAATGTTCAAATTGGCCTTGATACCAGCCTCAGTGATCTCACCACCTGCAACGAAGGGTGACAACAAGTCTCTTTGAGTGATAGGAACATAATTCTCAGTACCTTTTGGAGAGTTGATTTGATTTGGAGTCAACATGTTTTTGAAAATTTCATTTGCAATTGGTGCCAAAGCAGGATGAGCGATCCAAGTACCATCGTGACCAGCATTAAACTCTCTCAACTTATCCTTCTTCACATTGGCCATTGCAATCTCATTACGCTTAGCATCATCTTTGATTGGAATTTGGGCAGCCATACCACCCATAGCGTGAACTCCACGCTTATGACAAGTGTAAATTAACAGCTTGACATATGAAGACATGAACCCAGCAGTCATCGTCACTTGAGAACGATCAGGCAGGATGAATTCTGGATGGTTTCTTAAAGATTTAATGTATGAAAAAATGTAATCCCAACGACCACAATTCAAACCGGCAGAATGATCACGTAGCTGATAGATAATTTCATCCATTTGGAAAGCAGCTGGTAAAGTTTCAATCAAAACTGTGGCACGGATGGTACCTCTTGGAATTCCAATGAAATCTTGTGAAACGTTGAAAATATCATTCCACAACTTGGCCTCCAAATGGTGTTCCATCTTTGGCAAGTAGAAATAAGGACCAAATCCTTGAGCAATGGATTCTTTAGCATTGTGGAAAAAATATAAACCGAAATCAAGTATCGAACCAGAGATAGGTTCACCATCAACAAGAATGTGTTTTTCATCCAAATGCCATCCACGAGGTCTCACAATCAAAGTTGGAATGTGCTTGTTTTTGTTCAATTTATACTCCTTGTTACCTTTCTTAAAATCCAATTGTCTTCTAACGGCATCGTACAAGTTTACTTGACCATCAATAACGTTCAACCAAGTAGGAGTGGCAGAATCTTCCAAATCTGACATATAAGTAGCAACATGAGCATTCAACGCATTGATCAACATGGATCTCGAAGAAGGACCGGTAATTTCAGTACGACGGTCAGCTAATTTTGGACCCAAAGTTGGACCCTTCCAATTTGGATCATCTCTGATGTAAGCAGTTTCCGGAAGGAAGTTTGGTAAGATACCATCATCACGTCTAGCTTGTGCAACTTGACGATTGGATAGCAGTTGTAATCTGGTCTTGTTATAAGTTCTATGAAGCACAGCGATGAAAGCAAGAGCATCGGTAGTCAAAATGTGTTTGGCATTAGATGGAACGCTTGCTCTCACTTCGACACCTTTAAGAATGTCTTGAGTCTCTGGGAATGGATTGTCAGAAACGGTCATCGTGTTGTTGTCAATTGATTAAGGGAAGAAGGGAGGAAAGACTGGGGTACTCTGACACTCTTATATAATTTGTTGATTTGCCAGAAGACCGAAGATGGGATTGAAAAGTGACATGGTTTCAGATATTTTATTGGATCAATGGAGCATCGCTGATATCGATTTCTCGGTCAAATGCATCTTTCCCATGACGCGCTTTCCAGTGAGAGGCAGGGTTACCTTATACATGACGCTCAGAGGCTGCTTTTGGAAGATTTCGCGAGAGCACTTTAACCTCGGCATCTTCCTCATCCGGTGTTAGCCGTAAGTAGCCGTGGCGTTTTCAAACACCGCGATCATGTTAGGGGAAACGAAATTGACACATTTACGGAGGTGGAAGAATGAACGTTGAAGGAAATTTAACTGTTGTATTACAAATATTCTTCAAGACTAGAATGTGATTTCAGAGTTGACTTTCCAAGTCAGTAATCCCTTGCTATATCATACGTCTGCTGACTTGGCTTCATGGTGCTGGTTCTGGTTGTATGGCCGTATTTTGGGGCAAATGGAAGTACAGAGCTAATAGCTGTCATCAATGTAAAGATGATTGTTTATCAGTATTAAATCTATGTACTTCTGATTTCCAATGATTGTAGTTGAGACGGTAGACCCGTTGACGAACATTCGCTGGTTCTTAGGAGAATAACTTTTGAAACAGGACCGGGCTCTTCAAGACAACGTATTCAATTTATCAACTAAGTAATCAATCACTTGCAAAAATAATAAGACGCATCCTCCAGATCACACACCGGTTGTCGGTCTTCTTCTTGACATTGTATGTAAGGAAACAAATGGTATTCCGTTTAGGGGTCGAAATTTTTGTGAGGTATGATCTAACTCCAGGAAGGATAGGGGGTTGCAGTAGGGACAAACAAAGTCAACTAAAAACAACAACAAAAGCAACTCCGAGAAGTATAATCTTGGAAGAATTACATTTTTGCACAGCCCGTTAGCAATCTGTAATTCGGAGTGTGTTTTTTGACGGTTGATCAAGCGGAAGCCCTCTGATCAATTGAGTGGAACCACATTTTGTACATGCACAATATCAACGAATTGAAAAAAAAACTTTTGTGATAATAGTACTCGGCATCAGCATAGCCCTTTCAGCCTCTAGTGTGTAAGGTCTGGTATCGAAATTGCAGAAATAGGCTTTCGGAGTAATCTTCCGGAAGCGATCGATGTATTTAAGCCATGCTGTGTACTCTCGTATGACACAACTTGATTTTTTTTTTCTCCATTTCGAGTATTAGTAATTTTTCCATGAATTTGGTGAAACAAGGAATTGAAACCTGTGCCGCCAACCCCCATCAACACAAAAGAAACCAGAGAACACAACTGCAGCGAGATCAAACACATCTGCCAACAATGGGACAGTACACCAGTCGCTTGACCTCGTCGCCTTCCCAGCAAAATCAGCAAAATCAACGGACTTCGGCCCAATTGCCACCTGTTTCAACTTTAGCTTCAGCTTCATCCCCTTCAGCAGCGATCTCCAACCTCAGAAGAAGAAGGTCCTCTACAAATACAAATCACACTCAGCCACCTACTCGAAGAAGAAGACTGAGAAATCTTTGGACAAGAAGCGAATCAAATTCCAATCAACCAAGTGCCGATCTGAACAGCTACCAATCAGGAAGGGCGAATACCATTAATGAGTCCTCATCCCAGAATCCAATACAAGATGCAATTGAAGGTTCTTCAGGCTCTGGAAATATCACAGCAAATGAGTCTTCTACGCGTTTTATTGATGAACTCGATGATATCGCATCTGACTTGTTCTCTGCTGTTTCAAGAGAAAACCCTCAAAACGGTCTTTCTTATTCCAGTATGTCATCATTACGGTCTTTAAGTCCTGCTCATTCACTACATCGTCATCTGACTAGAAACAGACCTTCGAATACGGGTGACATTTTTTCAAACAATGACAGCGAGAATGACTCTGGAATGACTTTTGAACATCAGACTGAAATGCTGTCAAGATTGCTGGAGATAGCCGCCACATCTACAATTTATTCACTGGTTGGTGCTTCCATTTCGACTGGAAGAAGATTTGATAATGTTTCAAGAACAGCAGGATTACCTTCACAGAGCAGATCGAATACTAGTTTGGGAAATGACACGACATATGAGGAATTTTTGAGTGGTCTGAGAAATGGTTTACTGGCTAATGAACTGGCAAGAGATATTATTAATCATGACCAACCAAATGGTGAGAACATGAATTTTTTCAGAGCTTTTAGATTTGACTCTCTGACAAACGATGCATCTACAACTACGGATCCATCAACTATGAACACGTCTATCAACTTCTCCTCATCCCCTGGAGGTTCTACATCTGTCAATGCATCTGGTTTCACCAACAATACAAGTACACAAACAGCACAAACACAAACGCAGGGACATGCACAGTCACCACATGAAAGAGTGATACCAGTGATGATTATTGGGGTGAGATCAGTGGTACCAGGAAGTGAGACTACTGATTCTTTCACCGGTAATGGTGATAATGAGATAGGACAAAATTTCAGACATACCGAACCAGTGGCAACTGCTTCTGACTCTTCTACTTCGCCATCTGCCACAAATATCAGTAATGGGTTTTCAAGACAATCAGGCTCAACCTCAACTTCAACTTCAACCACCACAGGATCTTCCTCAACGACCAACGCATCTTCCGCAAACTCACAGCGGTCATCACAATCACAATCACAATCACAAAGATCATGGGTGATATTCGTGATGGGCAATACGTTCCTAGGGGATGATCCATTATTATCTGCTCCTTCTTTGATGAGTGAAAATCCAACTTATGAAGACTTATTGCATTTACAAGAGTTGATTGGACAAACGAAACCACCAGTGACTACGAAGGAAGAGTTGTCTAAACATGATGATGAGTTGTACGAGGTTAGACTTGGTATCAAACGTGATGCTCCATTTGTTTACAAATCAACGCATAAGAGTTTTTCAAACATTGCTTTGAATGATCGTTGTCAAATTTGTTTGACTGAATATGAAGATCATGAAATAATTAGAAAATTGGGTTCATGCAGTCATTTCTATCATAAAAATTGTGTTGATACTTGGCTATTAAATGGGAAAAATAATTGCCCATTGTGCAGATCCAAAGGTGTGACGACCACAGGCAAAACTGAGGATGGTAATAATCAAAGGTCAACGTTATCAAATTGAGGATCAGGGTTTATTGGGATAATTAACGGTTATATATTATTGAGCAAGTAATAGGTTATTTATGTTTGTGTTTATATTGTATTTAACACTAGGGCTTAATAATATAATTTTATTAATTTACTGAGCAATAGTAGTACAAATATTAATTTGACAATCTTTTTGATTCTTTGGTCATGACGTGATTTCAACAGTCTCTCTCTCTGGAACGTAACTCCACCAAATGTTCAGAGCAATGGTTACCATAACAGGCAATGCGAACGTCGTCAAGCTTGTGATCACAGATAAAATGGCTTGTAAGACCAACATGAACAATCCAGAGATCAACGACTCAGTAGGATTGAAATCACTTTCGAATAGATTCTTAATATATCTAGTGAACAGATATACCAACTTGTATAATAGACCCTCTGCAAGCAAAGAGAACAATTTGAACGCAACAGCACTCGAACCAACGATGATTCTTGTTAATTTGAATTTTGAGGCAAAAGAAGGAAAATTGGTCAACCTTGATTCAGCTTCTTGTGATACTTTGTAAAGGACAAACCAAATACTACTGAAATTTAATAAATTCAAAGTATCAAAGAAATAGCTCAATCTTCTTGCAAGTCTCACAGAGTCCTCTCTGGTCTTACTTGGCTTAGCTCCAATTAAACTGAGTATTCTGTATCTATACTCAATGGCAACAGGCAAGATGATAGAAGCCCAAACGATTAACAACAGGAACCAAATACCGTACCTTGTCTTTCTATAATTGATCTTGAAACCTGGTTTATCCAAATTCAAGAATTGGAATAGGATCAAATAAACTAAAACTTCTTCAAGAGTTTCACTTACATCTCTTGCCAGTCTTGCAAAATATGAATAGTTCGAGTCACCTCGAGAAATAACACGACTGATTTCGGTGGAGAGATGGTTCACATGGAAAACATTCAACACTGTGGACACGACTAACATGTTGAAGAAGTAACGATAAGGATCATTGACAACTGCATCTTTTGAACTTGAAGATCGGGCCCTTTTGATTTTGGAGAGAAAGATAAAGACAGCAAGGAAAGTTTGAACAAAGACAAGAATAACACGACCATAATAGTTGGCATAAAGTCTAGTGGCCGTTACTTGTCTTGGGAAGGATGGATTAACCATCAAATCATGTCTCCCTTCAAGTTGCTCCTCAATCTCATCAGGGATATAATAGATGTAACAATAACGACCATGTCCCTTGATATTATATGATGACACACGCTCAGTTGGATTCTCTCCTGAGACGAACACGTTATAAATTCTCTTCAGAACATCGTCATCATCCTGTGTCTTGACTATGAACGAACCTAATTGACAATCGACATCACCAAGGTTCTTCTCAGTACAGATCCCAAAATTAGTATCCTTTTCAGGTTCATTGACGTCCAATGGGATGTTAGTCAATGACCGATCACGATGTCTGTAAATGAGCAAAGGTATCTTGGATTTGATCTCTGGTGAAACGTTCACAACGATTGAAGCATCATCGGCGTCATCGGCATGGTCAAAGATCGCACGAGGAACTTGGATCTTACAGCTTTGATGAAATTTGGCAAAAGATGGGATGACCTCGATAAAGATCAGCAGTAATATAATGGGATTGAACCTCATGTTTTTGAACAGCACTGGAGTTTTTTATATATGAAAATTTGTCGATTCGATGGGACAAAAACCATGAATTATATAAACCTCAAAACAAGGGTGCACAAACAATAACCCCGATATACGATAAACGCGGTTTTTCTTCTTTTTTTTTTTCGGCCTTGCTTCTGCTTATGAGAAGATCTCAAATTTGATCCCCACCCTTCTGGACGCTGGTAGAGAACTGTCGAACCGTTCATGATTGTGAGTTTGCAATATGTAGGGATTCTCTCATATCTGATGCCTATGGAGTCCATCTATCACTTATACATTTTCACAGAGAAATTGGGTGTGAACAACTACACAGCTATTTTACGAACACGATGATCGTCGGTCCCTTGTTTGATATGCAATGAGCTCTCCAGTCACGTGCCCGGGTCGGAACGTCTACAGTTTGTGCCCTCAAAAGCACTCACTACATTATTGTATTACTTGTCTATATCGGACGCAAAACTCGAGCAAACTCATCATTTCACTGGAATTCCCCAGTTTGGCTCTCCTTCTCCATTGAACAAGATTTTGTTTGCGGTCAAAGGTTTGCTTGCAATACTTGATTCTGGGATCTTACCGTTTAGTGCATAACTGATTGTTCTTTCAACAGCTTTGTTACCAGTATCACCCATACCCATGAAATAAGCAACCATACCAGCAGCTAAACCAGTTGATAGAGAAGTTCCTGATTTAAAGGCTGAACTTTCATTTGCATTGCTACTGACTGTTTGAACTTTAACACCTGGTGCAAAGATATCAACACAGGCACCCCAGTTACTAAACGTGGCAATCGAATCTGTATCAGTATTGATGGCACCAACGGTCAAAGAGCCCTTGGCACTAGCTGGTGAGTAGTTACAAGCTTGCTTGTTGTCGTTACCGGCTGGAGCAACCACGGGGATACCTTGTTTGACCAAAGCTTCAACAGCGCCGTTCAAGAGAGCATTTTTTTTCATGATCAATGGAATCACAACCAATGAAGGTCTTTGAGTGATTTTCGAATCTCTCATGATCATACTTAAAGCACTCACCACAGCAGATAATTTTGTCCTTCCCTTGTTGTTGGTAACTTTGATATCAAACAAGTTGGCTTTTTTAGCAACACCGAAAGTCTCAGAAGCAATGACACCAGCAATGTATGTTCCATGACCAACATGATCCTTGTTGTCTTGTGGATCGCTAGTGAAATCAGCAAGTTTTGTTACTCTATGACTGAAATCTGAGTTGGTTCCATCGATACCCGAATCCAAAACATAAACATCAACCCCAATACCACCGGTTGGATCATAGATATAATCCAAGGTTTGACCCTGCCTTAACTTCATAGGCTGGGAAATTCTTGCCAAATGCTTTGGTGCCTTGTCTTGTACCTCAGCTAAAACCAATTCTCTGTCAATAGAAATAGCACTGATGTTCTTGTCATAAAATAGCTGTTTGATCATCTGGGGACTGAAATCACCAACGACGCCTCGATAATTCCCAATTTCATAGGACTGCAAACCCAAACCTTCAATAGCCTCAGCGCTTACTTTGTTGGTCTTGTAGTACTGTCCAAAGAATGAGTTGAACGTGTAATCACGCTTGAACTGGACCACGAAGCTAACCGCGATCACATGATTTGCAGGCAACATGGCGGCAACAAGCACCGATAACAACGTTTTCAGCAACATCTTTGAGAAAGTGTCTGTGCTCTGAGAATTGTTGTTTGTCCCTCTTTTGATTGGGTTCTTCGCTATGTGGAGATAATCTGGAAATCTGGTTATCAACAGCACTGTTGTTTTCTGTGTATATTCGATCAAAAACTTTTGCCACAAAACCAAAAATTGTAAACAAGGCTTTTGCATCATCTCAAAAATCAATAGGTGTTTCATCACCGTACGTAGCTGTGATGTCAGCTGATTGGTTACTCAACACATACTCGGCCATCTCATCACCAGAATATGGATACTCCAGCTCATCTTCATTGCCTTCATCAGAATTCATAGAATCCAAAGCTGAATTGTTGTTTTCACTATCAATACCACCAGTTATATTGTCAATATCTTCACCGCTAACGAATGCTTTGCTTCTAGCTGCGGCATCTTTGCGTTCTTTTCTAAGTTGGCGTTTAGCTTTGTCCTTTTCACGTCTGTTCTCAGCATCAAGGTTTTCGTGTTCTCTATATTTGGCTAAATAGATCTTTAGAACTTCTGCATAGTTCTCAAATCCCAAACTATTCATAGCATACAGAATGTCTTCACCGTTCAGTGTTTTTCTCTTCTCTGCCTGGCACTTGTCAACGGCACCTGAAGTGATGAAGGAAATGAATTCAGATACACACTCTTGAATGCACATTTTTGACTCTTTGGAAAGCTTTGCTTGTTCAGGTAGGGCTTTCTTCATTACCCTTCCAACTGAATATTTCAGTGTTAGTAAAAGTTGATTTATCAGAGAGAAGCTAATTTTTGTAACACTCACCATTTGCTAAAGGTAGCCATCTATCTTGCTCACGAATCTCATATTGTCTATACAGTGCTTCGGCTGCTTCATCTAGTTCCTCTTGAGTGGGGCTAGTCTGTTCGGAAGATTGGTTTGCCTTTTCTAAAGGAACTGTTGTATAATTGAAGTCTTGTTCGTCTTTAGTGTAATCCATGATCGAGTTTTGCTGTGTTGAGATGTGTCTGAAAATGGGTGTAGTAGAAACACGACGTTGAATGTACCTAGTGAGTAGTAAATGTGAGACCTTGTCTGTCTTTCGTCTATACTGTATAGTTCCTCCCTTTTTTATTCAAGAAGCTATGTTCAATTCGATGTTTTGAGGTTTGACAATTACCAAGAAACGTTTGTAAGACCCTTTCTATGGAAGTGTGGTTTATTGTTTACTGATCGAATAGATAATTTTAAGTTTTGGTGGGACGGGCCGAGAGAAAAAACAAATTAACGAATTTTGACACCCGAGTTTTCATCACTAATCTGCCAAAAAGTCTTGAGCCTCAAACTCCAGTGGCCTCAAGAAATAATTTGGGCTTCGTCTCCATGATTTTTTGTTATATGAAATGGTTTCATGGTCGTTATATAACTAATCTTACAGCTTTAACTAGAGAATGCAACTTCTCAACAAATGAAGTGTAAATAACTGCTAGCACTCATCTATGTCCTTGGCAACTTATATCATTTTGTTATGTACGTTGAAGAACTATCTGCAATATACCTAGCGATCATTGGTCAATAACTGGCTACTATTATAATCAATAATCCATCTTTGACCATCAGCTCATTGAAAATATCAATTTGTGAGAGTTCAAAAGGTACCTCACTAACGATATATGACGCGTAATTATGTTGATAACTTTACCACATCAATCTTTCTTTACCATTCTTGGTCGGTATTATGTGGTCTATTTTTGTCCTGTTGATACTCACCTAGTTAATAAAGGTATAAATCAATATTTCTACACCATACACTACGCTGACAAATTAGTGTATTATTAATAGAAAAGATGACCTACTAATAAGAAGGCTGTGTGCTATTGGTGGATTCCAGTGCTACGTGTAATAATAATATTTTTAAAAGATAATATCAACTTGGGATTCTACAGTTCTATCGATGCCAAACTATTAACGATTAAAAGTACGTCCGTACTGTCGGGTATTCCAACAGAACTAGATATATATTTATATCGATTTCAGCGTTGTTAATATGTTGGTAACACTGAGCGAGTAGCCAACATCTCTTTGTTCTACATGCGAATGGTTGTATGATGATAATATAAAGGCGTACTGTGCTACCCCTGTTCTACCCCTGTGCTACCCCTATGCTCTGAACTGTACAAATTCCGATGAAAAAAAGACAACTCCGAAAGTCCGCCCGCCAAGAAAGTTACTTAATTCCAAAATTCAGATATCTAGTGGCACATCTCCAACTTTTAACGTCAACTGCACATTATCAAAAGATGTTGTTCAACTGAACTCTCCCGCTTGAACAGCCCAAAATGAGCATTGAAGACTTTGAGTCGCAAAAACCGATCAGAAGACTTCTGACACCTTTCATCACGAAGACTGTGCCACCGGTTCCTAAGCAATCAGATAGGAAACCATTACCCATCTTCAAAACCAATTATGTTTCAAGACTGTTCTACGCATGGTTAATCCCCATGTTGAACGTTGGTTATAAGCGTACATTGCAGCAGGAAGACTTGTGGATTCTGGAAGGTGACTTGGTTCTTGATAACATCTACCAGACGTATCAGATTGAGTTACAAAAGTTATTGGCTGAGCATCGTCACAAACACCCAGATCAAACAGAGAAGAATACATTACCCAAAAACGCTATAGCATTTGCTCTGTTTCGAAGCATGAAATGGGAGTACACTCTCTCCATATTGATCAAATTGTTGGCAAACGTTGCATTGGCTTTCACTCCACTGATCACCAAATATCTTATCAGATTTGTTCAGAAAAAAGCTACTGTTCCAAACACCCCAATTGGACCAGGTATCGGTTATGCATTTGGTACGGCTCTATTACTTATCGTTCATTCTGTTCTGTCCAATCAATCGCTATTACTGTCAAAACTCGTTGGTGCTCAATCAAGAACCATACTGACAAAGGCCTTGTTGGAGAAATCCCTCTTGGCTTCTCCAGAGACAAGACACAACTATCCAAGCGGTAAAATCATCTCAATGATGGGTGCCGATCTATCAAGAATCGATTTGGCATTTGGACTTTTCCCCATGGTTCTTGGAGCACCTGTTCCAATCATTATTGGTGTTGTTGTCCTGTTGTTGAACATTGGTGTTTCTGCATTGGCTGGTATCGCTGTGTTCTTTGTTGTTTCCATAGCAATGGGTATACCATCCAAGAAGTTAATGGAGTTGAGAAGAAATGCAAACGTTTTCACTGATCAACGAGTTTCATTAATGAGAGAGATCTTGCTTGCAATGAAGATGATCAAGTTATATTCCTGGGAAGACGCTTATGAGAAGTTGATTGGCGATAGTCGCAGGAAAGAGATTAATTTTGTGTTCAAGATCCAAGTGCTGTTTGCAGTGTTGTCATCCATCGCTATTGTAGCTCCAGCTATAACATCTATGTGTGCCTTTTTGGTGTTATTTGCCTTGGATTCAAAACATGATCCAGCTGCTGTTTTTTCATCGCTGAGTTTGTTTAACATGTTATCAGCACAAGTTTCAGAGTTTCCCTTCTTGTTATCTATCTGTGTTGATGCTTTAACTTCATTACAAAGAATGGGTGATTATTTTCAATCATCAAATTCAGATACGTTGGATAATTATTATGACTTTGACATCATCAAGGATTCTCATACTGCTGTCAAAGTCTTGAATGCGACTTTTGAATGGGATGTGTTTGAAGAGATCAAACAGGAAGATGTTGGACGAGAAGAAGGGGACGAAGGAGAAGGGGACCATCAAAAGAAGAAATGGAAGAACAACTTCTCATTGAAGAAGAATAAGAAACCGAAAGAAATCCAACCTGAGATCAAACACACGAAAACAGAGATCTTGAGAGACATTTCCTTGGACATCAAAAGAGGTGAATTTATCGTCATAACAGGGACAATAGGATCTGGTAAATCATCGTTATTATCTGCAATTTTTGGTCTAATGTCCAAACCAAAAGGTTCTGTTGCTATTAATGGATCCATCATCCTTTGTGGTTCACCATGGGTTCAAAACGCTACTGTTCGTGAAAATATTCTTTTTGGTTCAGAGTATGATGAGGCTTGGTATCAGGACGTTATCGAGGCATGTTCTTTAACTGCGGATTTGGAAAATTTCAGATCCGGTGATTTGACGGAGATCGGTGAACGTGGTGTTACGCTCTCTGGTGGACAAAAGTCAAGATTAAATTTGGCTCGTGCGATTTATTCCAACAAAGATATCTACTTATTGGATGATATCTTAAGTGCTGTTGATGCCAACGTTGGAAAGCATATCACTGAGAATTGTATACTGGGATTGATTGCAAAGAAGACCAGAATATTGGCCACACATCAATTAAGTCTTGTTTCAAAAGCTGATCGAGTTGTATTTTTGAACTCAGATGGTGTTTTGGATTTTGGAACACAGGAAGAGTTGGAATCAAGAAATGTTGAATTTGTTGAGTTGATGGAACATCATAAGAATAAGGATCTGAATGCTGTTGCTGGAGGTGATGATCAATCGGATAGAATTTCGTTTGAAAGTTTGGAGGCAAATGGTGGTAAAGATGGAAATATTTCAGATGTTGAGCAAAAGACAAATCAACCTTTCATAGAGGACACTTTAGCATCCGAGGAAGAGCGTGCAGTGAACAGCATCCCGCTATCCATCTACAAGAAATATTTCGATGCAGGACAAGGAATATTTGGGTTTGGATCGTTACCTTTATTCGTTCTGTTGATGTCACTTGAAGTCTTTGCGTCCTTATTCTCCAATGTCTGGTTGTCATTCTGGATCGAGTACAAGTTCAAGTCCATGACGAATTCAGCTTATATCGGGATCTACGTGATGCTTACTTTCAGTAGAGTCTTTCTTGTGTCGGGAGAATTCGCACTGTTTTCATATATCACTACAACGGCCTCGGAGTTGTTGAATCTTATGGCTGTGAAGAGAATCTTGCATACTCCAATGAGTTATATGGATACTACACCAATTGGAAGAATCCTAAACAGGTTCTCAAAAGATACGAACTCGTTGGATAATGAATTAGGATTCCAATTGAAGTTGTTCTTGCACCTAATTGGCAACTGTATCGGTATACTAATCCTGGCCATCGTTTACATTCCTTATTTTGCCATTGCTGTTCCTTTCATCTTGATGATCGTGATTTGTACTACGAATTATTATCAGGCCTCAGCAAGAGAAGTCAAGAGATTGGAAGCAATCAACAGATCTTTTATCTTGAACAACTTCAACGAGGTTTTGGGAGGTACGTCCACTATCAAAGCTTATGGTGTTCAAGGTAAGTTCATGAGGAATAACTCCAAGTTCAGTGATATGATGAACGAGGTGTACTTTGTTGTGAATGCAAATCAAAGATGGATTGCAGTGACGTTGGATGCCATTTCCTGTGTGATTGTGTTGATCGTCTCGTTGATGACCGTGACGAGGTTGTTCAACTTGAGTCCTGCTTCTGCCGGTTTATTGACTTCAAACATGATTGATTTGGCAATGATGCTATCAGCAATCTTACGTTTCTATTCTGAGACCGAGAACGAGATGAATTCGGTGGAGAGAGTATGTCAATACGCTTTTGAATTGGAACAAGAGGCTCCTTATGTAATCTCTGAGACGACACCATCACCAGATTGGCCGCAACACGGTGTCGTTAGTTTCAAAGACGTTTCATTGAGATATCGTGAGGGATTACCATTAATCTTGCAAAATTTGTCCTTTGAAGCTGAATCTGGCTCGAAGATTGGGATCTGTGGAAGAACAGGTGCAGGTAAAAGTTCCATCATGACCGCTCTATACAGAATCGTTGAGTTGACTTCAGGAAAAATTGAGATCGACGGTGTTGACGTCTCGAAACTGGGGTTGAATCAATTAAGATCGAAATTGAGTATCATTCCACAAGATCCTGTTCTGTTTCAAGGCACGCTCAGAAAGAATCTGGATCCGTTTGACGAACATGATGATGATGAACTATGGGACTCGTTAAGAAGAAGTAGATTGATCACACAGGATAAGTTGGATGAGATTCGTGACCAAGCTGAAGATTTCGACAAGTATCATTTGTTGGGTACTGTTGAAGACGAAGGTTCGAATTTTTCACTAGGGGAAAGACAACTGATGGCATTGGCAAGAGCTTTAGTTCGTAATTCCAAAGTGTTAATCATGGATGAGGCCACCTCTAGTGTTGACTACGAAACTGACAAATTGGTCCAGGAGACCATTACAAAAGAATTCGCTCAATGTACGGTGTTATGTATTGCCCATAGATTGAAAACAATCATCACTTATGACAAGATCTTAGTGATGGAACAAGGTCGATTAGAAGAGTTTGGTACCCCTTTGGAGCTATTCGAACAAGATGGTGTGTTCACACAAATGTGTAATGTTTCCGGTATCACTGGTGATGATTTTTAAGACAAATATTGTAAATACGTTTGAAGAAAGGAAGTATTGTTAATAGGTTAAGCAGACATTGTAGTACTTCATAAAAAAATAGCTTGTCTCATGGTGACTACTGGTTCTTTTGTATATTGATTGGCTGTGCAATGGCTATGACATCGTTGAATCCAGCTCTTTAGTTCCCAGCACTCGTTAGCTACGCTATTAATATCGTGTTTTGAATTCTATAAACTTCGCAAGCCTATAAAAGATTCAGCTCAAAGTCTCTTTCCGGGATGTACGATACCAAAACTGTTCTTTCGTTATATTTTCTCCCATTGAGCTCTTTAGCTGCAGCCTTGGCACTTGTTTGGTCTCCAAACTTAACATATATCTTACCAACGTTTGTATGTAAGTGTTTAACGTTTCTTTTGAACGAGGCTTCAGGTCTTGGGATTTTCACACTTTCAACTGTACCAAATCTTGAACATTCTTCGAATATATCTTTATAAGTTTGATCGTACACAGTTGGATTTTTTAAATCTTCAGGTAATACTGTGTTCAACAACAATAACACATTACTCTCGTTATTCTGTTCTCTAGATTGTGCTATCTCTCCTATCGATCTGTAAGTAATTGTTTTACTCTGTGATTTCCCCTTTGATGCATTGAATGATTGAAGTGTTGAATCATTGATGATGATCTTGTTTATCTTTGGAATCGTGAAATCCGTTAGTAGTTCTTTAAATTTGACAAATGCAACACCTTTCGATTGACCGGATCTGTCTCTTAGGATCGAGACTTTGGCCACAGATCCAATATCTTCAAGATCTTCTCGTAATTCTTCATCTTTGATGTCAAAGGGGATATTCGTGATTGCAATCTTGGTCTTATCATCCGTTATATCTTCAACTGGGATGGATTCTTCAGTTGTGGCAATTGGTGTCACGTATGATTCTGGTCTTTCTAATTTAATCTTAAGGTTCAAATCATTTCGAAAAAATTTGACAGATGAGTAAAGAACTGTTGTAGCAATATGATTTGATAATTGAAGAATTAAAAACTTACTTTGTAATAATTCATAGTTCACAATGAAGGCATCTGGTAAATCTAATGAATCGATATAATTCTTCAAATAATCAACCAATCTTTCCACAGGGAATAATGTGAATTCAACACCTGTTATAATCAACTGTTTGGAACTTCTTGATGTCAATGAATTGATACTTTTTTGTTCAAGTAAAATCGACGTTTGACTGTTTAAATAACCACTACTGACCAATCCTTCCAACTTTGATATATCGATTCTTTTAGCTTCGCCAGGTAAGGGAAATAATCCTGAAATCTTAGCTCTTTCTGAACTAATTTTTTCAAATCCTTTAGGTTTGATATCCCATAATGAAACTCTTTCAAGTTTATCAATTGGAATAACGTTAGTCAGATCTTCGTTGTCGCCATAATTGTCTCTTCTATCTCTCCCATTCTGGTACTCTTCATCTCGATCACGATATCTTCTGTCATCTCTTCCATTCTGATTGTAATAGTCTCGTCTGTCATCTCTGTTATCGTATCTTCTGTTATCATGTCTTCTGTAATCCTCTCTTCTGCCACCTCTCTGATCCTGATACCCTCCTCTGTAATCACGGTCTTGGTGTCTCCCGTTGTCATACTCGGTTCGTCTGCTATCAAACGCTCTGGTATCTCTTGATCTATAACTATCTCTCGAACTTCTCGAGTCTCTTGAGTCTCTTGAGTCTCTTGAATCTCTTGAGTCTCTTGAATCTCTTGATCTAAAATCACCACCTCTCGAAGGCTGGCTATACTGTGAAGATTTGGCTGTGGACTCGCCTCTCGAATCTCTGGATCTATATCCTGACGACGGCGCCTGACTTGTCGTAGAGGGTGTTGATGGCGTATTTTGCGTATTGTGCTTTTGGTCTTCAAGTACTGTTCAAAACAAATATTAGTCATTGTGCTCTTTTTGCACTAAAAGGAAATTTCGCAACTCACGCTTCTTCTTCAACGCCTCGAGAACCTCTTTAGCGCTCATGTTGGTGTTCCGCTGTCTTTTTGAA
This sequence comes from Wickerhamomyces sp. yHMH26, assembly GCA_030571235.1. Lineage (NCBI taxonomy): Eukaryota > Fungi > Ascomycota > Saccharomycetes > Phaffomycetales > Wickerhamomycetaceae > Wickerhamomyces > Wickerhamomyces sp. yHMH26. Next base: position 51,141 of record JAJLXG010000043.1, read on the forward strand.
ATGGTTTTCTCACCATATAATCAAATTTTATTCTTTTAATTTTGTTATTTTTTCTATTCTTTGCTGTAGCACGTGACTTTGTTTTTCCAAGTGTTGTCGTGTTCAATTAAGAAGCTCATTGATTTGAATTGATAAAACTTCTTTTCAACAACTTTCCACTCTTCACACTGCTGCAACTACCTCACACATAGCAAAATGAAGCTCAGGAACACGCTTTTGCTTATTCTATCTTTGCTGACGTCCACATCCTTTGCTGCCATCCTGGGCATAGATCTCGGGCAGGACTTCACCAAGGCCCTTCTACTGGGACCTGGTGTTCCATTCGAGATCGTGATGAGTGCAGATTCGAAGAGAAAAGACGTCTCTGGCCTTGCGTTTAAATCTTTGCCACAGGATGGCGAAGTTGAGAGGATTTATGGGTCACATACCGCATCATACTGTACGAGGTTCCCAGGATCTTGCGCGTTGAATTATAAACCGTTGTTGGGTAAATCAGCTCAGGATCTCAGCGTTACCTCTTATTTGGAATCACATTCTGGTGTTGACATTGTCGACTCGAAGAACAACAGATCTACCATCGCATTCAACATTGAAGGCCATAAGTATCCAGTCGAAGAACTGCTGGCTATGAATATCCAAAATATTGTTGGTCGTGCAACAACTCTACTTAAAGAGAAAGCTCCAGGTGGATATTCTGTCATCGATGGAGTTGCAGTCGCTGTTCCTGCATTTTTCACTCAATCACAAAGAAATGCAATAAAAGATGCTGTTGAGCTTGCCGGTTTGAATTTCATAGCACTAGTCGATGATGGTTTGGCCATTGCTGTTAACTATGCAACAAAGACTGAGTTTGAAGTTGGAAAGGAGTACCATATCATTTACGATATGGGTGCTGGCTCTACAGCTGCAACTCTAGTCTCCTTCACTAAAACTGATGACAAGACTCCTGTTGGAGTTGCTATTGAGGGTTATTCTTTCGATGAAACGCTTGGTGGTTCATATTTCACAAAAGCTGTTGCTGATATCATAAAGAACAGAGTACTGGAGTATCATTCCGAAATCTCCTCTACTAAGCTGCAATCTAATCATAGGGCAATTGCCAAAATTTATCAAGCTGCCGAAAAGGCCAAATTGATTCTAAGTGCCAACAACGAAGCCTGGATTTCCATTGAATCCTTGATCGATGAGATTCATTTCAAAGCCAAGATATCACGTCTTGAATTCGAGGAATACTTGACGGATGTCACTCCTAGAATAACAGCACCAATCACTCAGGTTCTAGCTTCTCAATTCGAGTCTCAAGTTGAATTGAAAGACATCAAATCCGTTATTTATGCTGGTGGATCTACTCGTGTTCCATTCGTTCAACAACATTTGTTATCCTTGATTGGTGAAAATTTGGTTTCAAGAACAATCAATGCTGATGAAGCTGCCGTGCTGGGAACAACTTTAAGAGCAGTCCAAATTTCCAAGTTGTTTAAGGCTAAAGAGCTTAATATTACCGAACGCTCTCCTATAAACTATCGAATTTCATTTGATGATGACACTGAACAAAGTGTTTTCCCAATTGGTTCCAATTATGGTCTTTCAAAAGAAGTTGATTTCACTGACTTTTTGGTCAATTCCAATGATAAGTTGTCTTTCGACTTGATAGAGGGATCGCATCGTTATTCACATCATGACTCCACCACACTAGATGATATTAAAACAAAATTTACTTTCAACGAGACGGATTGTTCATTGGTAAAGTTTTTGGGACACTTCAGTTTAAGTGAATCTAGAATCTTTCACTTTGATAAACTTGAAGCTGTTTGCTATAATGAGTCTGCGAAAGAAGCAGGTGGTTTATTCAAGAACGCAGTGCCATCAGAGCTGAAGGTTGTTAAGAAAACGGTTATCCCAACAAAAGCAAAATATCTTGGATCTCGTCCATTGGGCGCTTCATCGAAATTAGAACTAAGATCCCATTTACAAACTTTGAATTCCAAGGATCAACAGAGAAAGCTGTTCAGTGAGAAATTGAACGAACTGGAAGCGCTGTTGTACAGTTCCAGAGCATATTTGGATGGAGATGAGGTTTTAGAAAAAGGTCCACAGTCCGTGATTGAACAAACGAATTCACTCGTTAGTGAATATCTTGAATGGTTGGACTATGATTCTGATGGAGCTCGTTTAAAAGATGTTAAAGATAAGATTGAAACCATTAAGAGATCAATTGGTCAGATCAAAGACTACATTGCTCAATCTTTAGTTCCATTGGACGTTGATGAGTTCAGAAGAATACATAAATTAGGTGTCTTGGCCACAAATGCCATTCAAGAATTTTTGTTGATTGTTGGAGAAGAAGCCATTGAACAGGCCAAAACATTCGCAGAGGTTGGGCTAGATCTTGAGAAAGAGATTGGCAAGTTGACCAAAAATGCCAGAGATTTTTCACCGGAGAGGTTTGAAACTATCTCCAAGGCCATGACAAGAACATTTGATAAAGTCAAAGAGTATTACGAAGCAGAAGAGGAGGACAGAGAGGAATATTCAAGAGAAGATCTATTTGCATTGAGAGAAGAAGCCTTGAACAGATTGGAAGAAGTTCAAGCCACCGAAGAGCAGTTGAAGAAAGTTCACGCCCAACGGACAAAAGAGTTGAACAGTGCATTGAATAGATTTAAAAAAGCACAAAAGAGAGCTGCTCAGAAGGCAAAGCTCAAACTTGAGGAAGCTGAAGCTGAAACCAAGGTAAATGAACAAGAGTCACAAGACCAAGAAGAGGTGTTTTTCGACGCTGAAGAAGGAGCTGAAGTCCACGAGGAGCCAGTGATGCCTGTAGAGACGCATGATGAGCTTTGAAATGAAGTGTACAATTTCAAAACTAAATTCTATTCTTAATTATCTAATCTAGTGCGAGCTATTATAAAAAACAAAATAAAAAAAGAAAAAAAAAAAAACGTCTCTCTCCCTTAGAACCATAATCAATTACAACTCACAACGCTTAACTATGACTGACTCGCGACAAACGTCGACGCCCACGACGCCCAAGCGTCCGAATGTTGCTATCAGCACAGAGCCCTCCGCCACGAGACAGTTTGGTCTGATTCCCGGCGACACCTCCTCGCCAAAAGACTTGAAGTTCTACCTCCACAATGCAGCAATAGCACACTCGACAACATCAACAAACACTCCGATCAGTGCTATTTTCCTTGTTCAATTCGACGTTCACTCTGGCTATGAGCTCATATGGTCCAGGCAGCTCGACCCACAGTTATCGTTGAAAGGAGTTGAGTTCAAGACTCTGCCTTCGGGGCTCCACGGTGTTGCCAAAGAGGTTATTTCGTTCGTGCAGCCAAAGACCGACTCCACTGAATTTGATGATTTACTTTACGGTGTTTCTGTATTTCATCAAAACTTGGAAGAGCAACAGTCCTCGGCATCAACTTCAAGAGAAAATGTCAAAATGTATTCGCTTGGGATCCTCGTTGATCCCTCTGTTCAGAATCCAAGAGTGACATCGCTGTCCCAATTAACGATGCCTTGGAAACCAATTGATTACACTAAGAGTCTGGAATACGTTGAAAAGTTGAAAGAATTGCTGGACAGCTGGATTGTGAAGGCTGATTGGGCAGATTACTCGACATTTGAAGAATTTTTTTTGGATAATTCATCAACAAGTCTTCACGTTGATCAGTTGTTTGTAAGATCTCCAAAAACTCCCAAGTCGTTATCTTCAAAGCACAATACTGTACAATCCCCAAAAGCACTCACTACTACAACTACAGCAAGACATCACAGTCATCACTATCTTTTGAAACTGCCGTTGCTTTTGGAACAACTGGGACCATTGGTGTTTAAAATTTGGAGATCAACGCTATTAAGAGAAAGGGTCCTCTTGTTCGATGCTCCGTCTGTGGAGCTGAACTGTGCTTTCGCATATTGTCTTTCAATTATCTCTGCAATTCCACAAGACCTGGTCTCAGCACTGTCAGATAACTCCTCCTTGATTAAGTCGTCGTTGAAATACGTCCAGCCGTTGTATTCCGTTGGTATCAACGATATCGATTGGTTGGGCTCAATTGCTGATAAATCTTTCGTTGCATCATCCAGTGATGAGATCTTGCTTTATAAGAAGTCTCTCTATGACGTTGCTGTTAAATTCAACTCTCAGGATCATTGCGATACTCGCATTCCAAAACTTGTACCATCATCGAATCAATCTACATATCTTAAATCAACACAAAGGGATTTGAAAAGGTTCAAGATCATAAGAGAAGTGATGGGATTATACGATTCGAATTCAAATCTGAAGAAATTGGACTCGAACTTGGAGGAGTTTGATTGGTGGAATGAGAATTCTGAACCGTTATCATGGAGAGAGCTAGCATGGTCTGGGTTCTTTTGGTGGGCTGCTGCTGGTGAGAGGCTGAAATTGGAAGAAGAAGCTGAATTTGAGAATCTACACGGGTTTGAATCAATCGATGACGATGTTGAGAAATCTTTGTTGATTGTCGGCTATTTCCAAAGTATGATTAGAAGGGTTTTCAAAACCATTTTAGATGTTTTGAAACACTCAGAAAGTGCAACAAAGACAACGACAACAACTGCAACAATATCAACAGAATCATTGTTATCAAGTGATCAGGATTATGATGATGAAATTATCGTTTTTGAACATTCAGATCTATTTGAGATGGGCCTAAATCCAAGTTCAGCAGAAGATCGTGACTTTGTTGTTAAACTCGTGAAAATATGGTTTGAAAGAAACGCTAAGATCGGTTCAAGTATAAATGATATCTGTTGTTTTTAGCGTTTGAATCATACGAATAAGTTTTTCAAAATCAAAACGTATATATATTGATAGATAGACGTTGTTCACATCAAAACCCAAACACCCGTTGCTATGATAGTCAAACCGATAACAGCAGTTATAATAGCAGCACCTGCTTTGTCACCACCATCGATATCCAATGGATCCAAATTCGTCTTTGAAGTTTGAGTTCCTGCAGCTGGATCACCTTTTGAAGTACCACCAGTATCAGCAGTCAAGGCAGCTGGTCTATCACGAATTCTTAAATTTTGCATGACTTCCAATGCACTCATCTGTTCTCCTAATCCATAATTTCCATCCCAACCGTCGTAGGACCAGTTAATTCCACATGTGTTTCCATCAGTACCACCAGAACATGAATTAGAGGCAGCACGAGCAGATGCCTCAAGATAAGTATAGATATCGTCATAAGTCTCTGGTACCATTTGAGCAGTCAAACCCAAGAATCTTGAAAAATAAGCCTTGAAGGATCTTTGATCGTTATTACAATTCCCAGAACCTTGGCATGCTGCCTCGTACATCACAGAGTTGTTGAAGAAGACTGTCGAACTCGATAGATATCTTAAAGTTCTATTTCTCCATTTCTCCTCTCCTGTGAAATTGTACATGAATGCAGAACCTGACATCATCAAACCTTGGTTATAGGTCCACTGTAACTTCACAGTTCCAGAACAATTTCCATCAATAGTGGCACCATCGTAAACAAAATACCAATCACTTTCATGGATCAATCCAGTGTCATACATCCAATCATGAACTTTTTCGGCCCAATCAGAATAAGTCGTGTTACCAGTGTATCTTGCCAATCTTGCGCCAATGTTGAACAAACAACCATTGGAAACGGCGTTTTTGTAATCATAACCTGAATTCCATTCGAATATCTGCCATCTTAAACCACCACCACAATGTTCATCATCCCACCTTGCGGACATAGTGTTGAAGACGGCCTGTGCCAAGTATAACCAACCTGGTCTGTCTTCCGGTGGATCTGGAAATCCTCTCTCTGCTGCTGCCATGACTGCAATACCCCAAAATCCTTGATCATCATTACCTTCAGTTGTAGATTGATTCAATGGAACATAATCCCAATCTTCACCAACTTGGGCCTGTAAAGCATCTATAGTTGTGTTCAAGTACGTGTCGTTCTCCATATAGTACCAGAAATCAACCAAGGACCCCCAAGCACCACCAGCTTCCCACCAATAATATGGATCTGAAAACATACCGATCGTCTCACCGTATTGATCACCGGTGTAGTAATTCATCAAACCATCGGCTATAACACCGGTGACGTTCTGTAAGGATTCAAGTTCATCGGGATAAAGCCAGATACACAGTGAAACTTGGAGCCACGTTGCTATCAGAAGGATTTGTTGCGTGAAACGAAGCTTCATCTTTTAGGTGTTTGTCTGTTGGTTTGTTGATTTGTCTGTTAACTTGTTTACTTTTTCGTATGGGGTTGATCTATTAATACTTTGAATTCTCTTCCTTGAGGGCTTTTGAAAGTTGCTCGAGTTGATTTTCGTTGCGTTGAAATTAGTTTGCAGTAGAAAAATAGAAAAAATGAGGAAGGACAAGTTGAATGGGGTCTGTACAATTCCACTTCTTCGCAACTTTTCTGCAATTGAAATGGTGAAATCATCAAAACACCTTTCCGCTGTTTTAGTTTTTTTTTTTTTTTTTTTTTTTTTTTCCCTGCTTCTCACAATTGCGCAAATTGGCGAAATACTTGCCTAATTGGGGGTTGGCGAAAAAGAAGACACGAAAGCGAAAATAACGAAAAGAAAAATTGATATGTCAACTAAAGAATAAATGACAAAGCTGCTTCTTTGTGTTTTACTCCTTGTCAAAATGTCAGAGCGTAAATCCATCAACAAGTATTATCCACCTGACTATGATCCCTCTAAGATCTCAAAGAAGAAGAAGAAAACCAAGACTGGAGTGGCGAAGTTCCCCACGATCCGTTTGATGACTCCATTTTCAATGAAATGTTTGAATTGTAATGAATACATTTCCAAATCAAGAAAGTTCAACGCCAGAAAAGAACAGTCCACAGAGAGCTATTTGGGAATGAAGATCTTCAAGATGCACATCAAATGTCCGCGTTGTGCTTACGAAATTGTGTTCAGAACTGATCCAAAAAGTGCAGATTATGTGATTGAGTCAGGTGCTGCGAAGAATTACGATTCGTTGGTTCAAGGCACAGGACAGCAGTTGAAAGATGAGACCTTAGAAGAGACTCTGGATAGATTGGAGAAAGAGGAGTTAGAGTTTGCAGAACTAAAGGAAAAGAAGAAGAATACCACGACGACAACTGAGGAATTAGAAGCCAAGATGAACGATGTGAAAAGATTAGAAGACATTGAAGAAGAATTGCATGATTTAAAAGACAGAAATGATAAGCTGAATAACAGAGAATTACAGGATGAACTGAAACAACAAAGACAGAGGTTGGAACAGGAAAAAATAGATTTAGAAGATGAACAAGATGAAAAATTGGCACAGCAAATATTTCAACAACGGTCAAAACTCCAAATACAATCATATAACGATTCTAGTAATGATTCTGATTCTGATTTTTACGAAGCTCCAATACTACCCATAAAACCAAGCACAAAAGTGACAATATCTAATAAATCTAAAACGAGATCAAACTTTCTAGGTATAAAAATCAAAAAATAACAAATCATAATCTACACCAATCTCTACCATCATCAACTTGAATGCCACATAACTTAGGCTCCAACCAAAGACCAACCAATGCAGCCAAGGAAATTCCGAAAGAATCTCCCATTGACGTTGTTCCCAATGCAAATTCTCTTGAAGTTTCATCAACTGTGTCAATTATCAACATGAACGTGTTGACATATGAAGCTCCACCCAGCAAACCTTCATAAAACACAACAATCATGATCAAATACACATTGGGAATGAAGAAAAAAATTGATTGCAATATCAACAAGGTCAGATTTAAGAATTGTAATATGGTCAAGATGTATAGATTTTTGATTCTTATCAATGATGCTGAGGATCTTGAAATGAACACGCCAAATTGGTATAACGTTCCATACGTCACGTAAATGTCTCTGTACTGGTTGAAAGGTGTTTTATGCAAAGGAAAAAGTAGTGTTGGTGATACCGCCTGATTGATAAGGTATTCTGCAAAATACACAGATAGTAAAGGGAAAATAAATGGAATGAAAAGTTTTCGAATCCTCAATAAAGTCTTGTAAATATGGGTCTTGAGATCACTTGGTGCTTCACCTATTACTGTGTCTTGATCCAAGAGCGTATAAGATGTCTCTTCAGTATCAGTTCCAGGCAATTTGAAATATGATAGGAATCCTAATGGAACAAGAGCAAATATCAACAATGTAAATTTAACATCAACTTGTAACACGGTGGTCAACACCAGGAAGACTCCAGTTCCAATCAGCCCAGCACCTCCAGTTCCAGAACTCCATCCTTTCAAACTGACATCCTGATAAAAATGTGTCAGTTGTAAGAAAGTCAATTCACCTAATCCCGAACTAACAGAAGCTAAGACGATTCCAAATAACCTCAGATGTATGAAACCAGATAATGATATAATTAACATTCCCAAAGTGCTCAGCACTATGAGACTAACGATCCGATATGAATAGGGAATCAGATGAATATAAAATGGTGCACTGACTTTGACTGATAACGCAGGGACGATGTCAGCCAGAAGGACAGTGGATTTCGGTACGAGTGGTCCAACAAGATCAACTGCAGCTGAGAGGATCACGACGTAAAGAACATTGTTCAAGAGGCCGAAAACCCAAAAAGACCAGAAGATCCTTGGAGACGATACTACCAATGTCGATGTCGTCACTCTGTTAGAGTCTTGAGACATTTAGTTGGGTTGACGTTTGTGGAGAAATTCAATCCTTATCTATCAGTTACGGGTGGTTGTTGTTTTTGTTTTTGTTTTTTTTTTGGACTATTTGCTCGAGACTTTATATAAAAGGGGTACAAGGAAAAAAAAAAAAGAAAACCTCTTTATATATTTTGACGTTCTATCTCTTCAAGGCTTCAAATCTTTTCCTCAAAGCATCAAAACTGTCTTGGTTTTGATCTCCTGATGGTTTTGAGTCATTCCTGTTCTTCGCGGTCCGTTTCTGTTTGGAAACATTGTTAGCAACATCATGTGGAATCTTTATCGATGGTTTTGGATTATCCGTTGATTTATGTGGCGGACGTATCACTATTGGAGATTTATTAGAACCTGAATTATTGTTGGGGTCAGGAAGATCATGAGTGGATAGTTTTCTAGGTGTGGAATTTTGGATTTGATTTGGTTCATTTGCCTCTTCTTCAATTGGAGATTCAACAAGAATTGGTTTACCTCCTGAAGAGGAGTCATCATCATCATCATCATCATCTCCTTCTTCGTTATCTTGACCTTCATCATGATTGTCATCATCTTCAAAGTTTAAATCTCCTTCACTGAATTCCTCATCGGTCAATTCACTAAATGGAACATCATAAGCTCTTGCAATCTCTTTAAGATATAACGATACTAGTTCCTGAGATGGTGCTTCAACACTTGTTCTCTTGACAACTTTTTCCAACACAACACCATCCTCATTCTCAATTGCTGATTTCGTAAACTCCTGGCCAAACTTATGAGCTAACAAATCACGAATCGTGATCAACTCTTTAACATCCGTCCTTGGGGCAGCGTAAATTATCGTTTTGACGGCCTCGACTAACCCTGAATCACAATCTTTGCGATCTGTCAATAGTGCAATTCTCGCCAGCAGTAATTCGCAGTATAGTTCCAGTATCTCCAACAATTCGATGTAGATGTCTTCTCTGATGATGTTCTCCACTCTAATTCTGGCACTCTGTTCCTTGCCCACTGATAACAACTCCGCCATTTGTCTTCGTTGTTGTTTCGTCAGCGCACTCTTCTTCGTCTGCGTGAACCTTAGCTTACTGATTGCCATTTTCAATGAGACCTTGAGTCTTCCCTGGGCCGAGACTGGAGGTGCCATTTTCGCAATTTGTGGCTGTTTCCAGTGTGTTGAATCTTGTTTCAAGGAGACTTTCAACTTCGGTGGCGAAATAAAATTGATGGAAAAAAAAAATATATAAACAAAGAAGCAAATAGCATTGAAAAGAACTAACGAAAGAACTAACTAACAACAAAATAACAACAAATTACACCACAACGATGTTCTCTTCGTTCGGGAACTTCCAGCCGGCCCAATTTGGCACTTTCACTAGAAGCACGCAAAAATTCCAAAACTACTTCAGATGTTATCCTGTATCGATGATGCCTGACGGTATTCGTAAAGACGATGCCAACTATGGAGGAAAGATCTTTTTACCACCGAGCTCGTTAAACACATTGACAATGCTCCACATCAGTTATCCGATGTTATTCGAACTGTTCAACGAAGAAGCCAATTTGAAGACATTCTCTGGTGTGTTGGAATTCGTCGCTGAAGAAGGAAGAGTCTATCTACCTCAATGGATGATGACAACGCTGAAACTTGTTCCTGGTTCATTGATAAAAGTCACCAATCAAGACGTTCCAAAGGGGAAATTCGTCAAGATTGAACCTCAATCTGTTGATTTCTTGGATATCTCTGATCCAAAAGCCGTATTGGAAAATGTTTTGAGAAAATTCTCAACCTTAAAAGTGGATGATATAATTGAAATTGATTACAATGATAAAGTTTATGGTATAAAAGTTCTTGAAGTCAAACCTGAATCATCATTCAACTCTGTATGTGTCATTGAAACGGATTTAGAAACAGATTTCGCCCCACCTGTTGGATACGTTGAACCAGATTACGAACAGTTGAAGAAAGATGCAATTGCTGCTAAGAAATTGAATAAGAGTAAAACTCCAAACGTACTGGGTACGATGTCCAAAGCTATAAACTATGTTGATCTGACAAATTCATCCAGTAAAGCTGATTCCCAATTCAAAGGAGATGGACAAAAATTATCAGGTCGTTCAATAAAGAAAGAAGTTCCATTGAAACCTCTGAATTCAAATGACATCAAATTGGATGGACCTCCAGTCCCACTTGTCTTACCTGAGGGACAACTTTTCTTTGGTTTCCCAATCGTACCGGTATCATTAAGTGAACAAGAAGATAAAGAAAATAAGAATGAAACGATATTTAAAGGTCAAGGTATTTCATTGAGACAAAGTAAGAAAAGAAAAGATCAAAATAAAGAACATGAAAGCTTGAAGCCAAAAGTTCAAAGTCCAGAGGTTATTGAAATCGATTGAGGTGAGGTTATATAAATTAATTTGATTTATTTATTTCGAATGATGTGCTATGTTTGGGAAAAAACTAACAGTCAAATGCTACATCTCACTTGTCAATTTGAGCGGAATGCTCAACTAATGGCTACACATATCTGAAGATGTGATTGTTCAATGGCATTGATTTATGATTTGATTTATGATTTGTTGCAACTTGTATATGTTTATAACGAGTCATATCTTCAAACTCCCTTCGACCATGGTCAAAGGTATGAGTCTTCTTTCTCAACAAATCACTTCCACAGCATTGTAGACACGCTTGGTTACGCAATAAAGAGTTCCTCATCAGCTCTGTTGATATCCCCAGAGTATGTTCAGGATAATGTTCATCCGCAATATCACCCGATTTTTTCAATTCTTCATACACAGTAAATTCTTACCCCAATCAATCTAGAAGAACGTTTCAGTATTGTTGAAGGAGGTTAAGGCAATCAATTGTATTGTTGAGATATCACAATAAATGTGAAGGAGACATGAATAGCGAGGTAAGATAGTGTACCGGCCCAAAAGTACTGGCTTATACAAAACAAATCAAACAAATGATATGATGTTTTCAAAACACGGGTAAACCCCATCTGATTTTTCCGACTTTCATCCCACAGGTCATTAATTATAATCTGAAAAGTGTATAAAGGGGGTGAAGAATCTCTCACTGTCTCTCTCTCTTCAATGAATGTGTGGGAACTACAAAACACTGATCAATTACAATGACATTTGAAGTTGAAGAGGTGTTATCACAATTGACCACTGCTGAGAAGATCAGTTTGACTAGCGGTGTTGACTATTGGCACACCTATCCAATTGAAAGATTGAACGTTCCATCAATCAGATCCTCTGATGGTCCAAATGGTATCAGAGGCCAGCATCATTTTAACTCAACTCCCACTGCAACGATCCCCGTTGGAACTGCGCTAGGCTCAACGTGGAATAAAGACCTGTTATTCGAAGTTGGACAGTTGTTGGATCGTGAATCAAGAGCCAAAGGTGTCCATGTGCTTTTGGGTCCAACCATCAACATCCAAAGAATCCCAAATGGTGGTCGTGGATTTGAATCGATTAGTGAGGATCCATTGTTGACGGGTTTGTTGGCTGCTTCTTATATCAACGGGTATCAGGATAAAGGTTTAGCTGCGACGCTGAAACATTACGTTGGAAATGATCAAGAGAATGAGAGATTCTCTTCTGATTCGATTATTTCAGAAAGAGCCTTGAGAGAGATCTACCTAAAAGCTTTTGAAATCACCATTAAGAATTCAAATCCAAAAGGTGTAATGACCTCTTATAACAGAGTCAACGGGGAACATGTCAGTGAAAGCAAGAGATTCTTAGATGATATTTTGAGAAAAGAATGGAAATGGGATGGTCTTGTGATGAGTGATTGGACAGGAACTTATTCCACTGATAGAGCCATCAATGCCGGTCTTGATTTGGAAATGCCTGGTCCTGGAAGATGGAGAGGTGAAAGAATAAGCCATAGTTTATTGGCAAAGACAATCACTTTAAAAACATTAGACGAGAGAGCTAAAAATGTGCTGAAACTGGTCAAATCTGTTGAGAATTCAGGTGTTGGTTATAGTCAACCTGAATTGACAAGAGACTCTGACGAGGATCGTGAGGTGTTGAGAAGAACAGCTGCTGAATCTCTTGTCTTGTTGAAAAACGAAGGTGAGATCTTACCCTTCAAGAAGAGCTCCAAGGTCTTAGTCATCGGTCCAAATGCCGTCAATACCGCTTACTCAGGTGGTGGGTCCGCTTTGGCTACTCCTTACTACGCAGTGAGTCCATTGGATGCTATTTTGGATAAAGTTGAGAATCCTGAGAAAAACGTCGATTACGAAGTTGGTGCTTATAATCATAGATATCTACCAAGTTTGAAAGACGAATTGTTTCTACCATCGAATGAATCTGAGACTGGTACTTTGATTGAGATCTCAAACGAATTTGAAGGTGAAGCCTTTGATACTTTGAATTTCAAAGACATTCATTATTTCAGAATGAACGACTATGTTCATCCAAAAAAGAAGAATGACATCTTTTGGTCAAAACTAACCTCTGTTTTCATTCCCAAACACACTGGTGAGTACGTCTTTGGTATCGCTGTATTCGGTACTGCCAAGTTGTACATTGATGACACTTTGGTCATAGATAATGCCACTGATCAAACTTTAGGAACGTCATTCTATGGATTAGGAACACCTGAAGTGTTTGGTAAGTTCAAAGTCGTGAAAGGTCAACGTTATAGATTCAGAGTTGACTTTGGTTCTGGTGCAACTAGTAAATTGGCAAGCCAAGGTACTTTCTTTGGTGGTGGTGGAATTCGAGTCGGTGGATTGAACTTATTGGACGATGAATTGGCAATCCAACAGGCGGTGATAAAAGCTAAAGAATTCGAACAGGTTGTCATCATCACTGGATTGAACCAAGATTATGAAAGTGAAGGGTATGATAGAGAAGATTTGAAATTACCTGGATATACTGATAAGCTGATCTCTGCAGTACTTGATGCCAATCCAAACTCTGTTGTATTGATCAATGCAGGTACTCCTGTTGAATTGCCATGGGCCTCCAAGGCAAAATCTTTGGTCTATGCTTCGTATGGTGGTAATGAAACAGGAAATGGTATTGCTGATGTTCTCTTTGGTGATGTTAATCCTTCTGGTAAATTACCTTTGACCTTTCCTGTGAGATTTGAAGACACTCCAAGTTTCATCAATAATACAACATTCGATGGAAGGGTGTTGTATGGTGAAGATGTCTATGTTGGTTACAGATATTATCAAAAAGTTTCACGTGAGACATTGTTTGATTTTGGTCATGGATTATCCTATACGTCTTTCCAACTTTATGATTTGAAAGTGGTGAAGAACGATGACCAAACAAAGTTGAGGGTTTTATTAAGTATAAAAAACATTGGTAAAGTTGCAGGTTCAGCTGTTGTTCAACTATACATCTCGCCAAAAGATTCCAGTTTCAGACCGATCAAAGAGTTGAAAGAATTTAGTAAGATTCCATTACAAAAAGGTGCATCTCGACAAGTCAAATTTGAAATTGATATCAAAGAGGCGACATCTTATTATAGTCAGGAGCAAACGGCTTGGATCTCTAAGAAAGGTGAATATAGAGTTATTGTTGGTCAATCAAGTGTTGATGACAACAGCTTGATCGAATCTTTTGCAGTTTGAAAGCTTTGAATGATTTTTACCTTTGTTATTTGATAGTTCTTGTTGTAGAGACCTTCCTTACCTGAAGCTTGTGGATTAGTCTTTAGTATATTAATTTTTGGTGGAAAATCGCGGAAACCCATAGTGTCATTTTGATTAAACCACAAGACTTTGTAGAGAATGACCTTTTCCAGTGAAACAAGTACTTCGTAAATTCATCAAAGCATCATTCCAACACGTCAAATTCGAATTATTAAAATTATGCAGTTGATCTCGTTCAATTTTAGTAGAACCTTTTTTTTTATAAATCTCAAATGAACAGAATAACTTGGTCGTATTTTATTTTAATTAAAAAATCACCAAGTTTCAAAAGTCATATATTAATAACAAAACCGCAACAATTAGAAACATCAGTTGTTGAATAGTGGAAATGCTAAGTCAAATGACCAATTAATGTGAAAAACTACCAACAGAAGCACTGGAAAAGAATATTCACTACAGCTAAAAGTATAGTTACCCTGCCTTTACTACTTTACGCGAATTCTTAATAAAGGAGAGTAATCTCAAAACAAACAACAAACAACAAACAACAAACAACAAACAACAAAGAACAAACTATTAAACAACTTCGTGATGTGCCTTAATTTGGGTATCGTGGAGCTAACATCCCCTGTGATATCAATTGGCTGTTCCATTTCGATGCTTTAGGAACCAAGGTAAAGCCGAACCAAGGGAAGTTCGATTTCATTGACAAACTAGTGTGGCCTTAAGTTCTCAACGGCAATAACTAGTTTCGTCAACTCAAACCCTCCACGGTATTGTTTAGTTGTGAACCTTCTTCATGGCATCTCGAGTGAACTGCTTATTTTATAAGAAGTCTTTCAAAGCCATGTCTTCAACACTTGGTACAACTGTCTGAATATCACTGAGCTGACTCTTCAACCCTCAAGGAATCGATCTCTTCCCCAAAACTCTTTGTCAATTCGAACAGTATAGGCATGCAGCCTTTCTTTGCTATCAGAAGTAATAGAGAGTACAAGTGCTCACAAGTGATGAAAACTGACTGAAGTCCAATCTTCTATACTGACTTTAGACAGTGACACCTAATTGGCTTTCCATTTGGCTGCTTTGTTTAGAAGTTCATGGAAATATCGAATCCCAACTATTTCATTATCATTTGAAGGATCAAACGAGCGAGTTTTGATTGTTTTAATTAGCTGCTTTGTTGTTCTTGTGGTGACGCTATCTCTCAAGTCAACACATTTGAAACAACAGCATCAAATGAAACAAATATTCTCTTTATCATTCATTCGACTGCTGATAACGGTGAATAGTCCATTACAAGCCTGCCATGACCTAACTATGAAGCCTGTTTACATTGGCTCGTCGAAAAAATTGTTATTTGAAGCATATGGTTGGCTGTTGAGTTGGGTCAACTCCTCTTTGAACTCTCAATCATGGATGCCCAAGTTCTAAAATCTGCCAATTTGTCTGATTTATTTGGCTTTGGATTTGGGGGTTTAATTGTGTGACTATTTAATTTAATTTTGTTTCACCAACTTCTGTTTTTGTCTAGCTGCTTTAAAGTTCCCAGTTTCCATACTAAAATGTATACCCTAAGATTTGATCTGTGTTGTGCAATCGTGTGAAGGTAATCGTAATGAAATGAACCTAATAAAAACTTAGTGAACTCAACACGAAAATCAAACGCCAATTTTCTGGACCTTTGCATGTATGTGAAGTTATCAAAGAGTATTGTCACCTGTGTACAGCAAATTTCTGGTTTTGAGGATAAACTCTCTCAAGGGCTTCTCTCTACGTAATCTGAACATCTAGTGATAATATGATGATGTAAAGATCTATCCCGATTGTATTGGTTATGATGTAGGATAACGTTAACTCAAAGCAACGAAAGACCTCTCTGGGAACCACAGCAATCGGCAAGGTACAATAATATCAGATCTACTGAGGTTAGTCTGCGTAGATGAACAAGTTTGTAAGATATGCACCAAAACTCTTTGAGCTTTGAAAGAGAAAATTGACTAGGGCTTCATTCGAGCATTTTTTGGTTGAGAGGTCTATCGATCATAGTGCAGAGCCGACATGGTGTTTTGAGACTAAGCTGGAGGTTTTCCTGTGGCAATGGGACTCTTGGCAGGCCAGAGGATCATCCACGTGTAGTTGAAGAGAGTCAATGTTGGTGAGCTGAGGGACTTCTCTCAACTTTCAATTTTCTCGACGAGGAAAAAAAATAATAAACAAAAAAGAAAACATCACCAAACATCAATTTACGGCCAACCACAGCTTAGCAATTGGATAGCTAAGAGGGAGCTCTTGGAAGCTGGTCATTGATCTTTCTTAAAATATGTTACTGGTGCTCTTTGACGCTTATCTCCGTTTCAACTTAATCACTTGAAATTAATGCCTCTGACCAAGGGTCAACAACAAAACAATCACAATACGGCACGCAGAACACCCTAAAATTTTCTTACTCAATGATCAGAGTGCCCACCCATAGAGAATAGGAGCCAATGAACTATATAAGAGGCTAATTGATATAAGTGTCTCCTAGAGTTAATGGCAACCAGACAAAGTACTGATTTTAATTGAGTTTGGACGCTTTGGTATCTAGACACAAAAATTCACTTCCAGAACTTTTCTTCAGAGAGCACTTCGATAAAGAAAGGTCGGTTTCAACTATAAGACATGAGTTTAAAGTGTAAAATCATATGTGCGTGCGATTTCAAGGCAATATCAAATTTGTCTCAAAAGGGTTAAAGTCGAGTGTAGCTGGTCCAGAGCACATTCCTGTTGAAAGAATGCCATGTGATGTTCTTATTCAAGTCCTTGGGATTCGGACAGTATAAGTTTTTGCTGACATTGCATGAGAATTGGGAGATTTATATGTGTTTTTAAATGTGTTGATTTCCTGTCTGAATAGTGCTCTACAGATAGGAAATAGGACAATGGTCCAAGTGTGTAACTACCACAGTTCACTGTCCCGCACAACAGATTGCACGGAGCCATGAAAGACCTTTATATCGTCGAGTTTGTGATTTTATGAATATCACCACTTCAATAGTTAAAAAATGCTAAGTACATAGAAGGGGCGGTGTCTGTGTACAAGAGACAAACAATAACTATACTATGCAACACGCAATACATTGAGCTTTTACTAGCTTTAATGATTCAATCTATCCTTACATCACTAGTGGGCATTTCCTCAAAAACTCGTTGTAAAGCCTGAAATTAATAGCCGTCACTATAATCAGCTAAGGATAATTCATCTGCAAACATCAATTTAGCACCAAGCATAATATCTGAAGCTGAATGTGGTAGTTGATTCAACGATGGCAGATTTGCCATGATCTATGATCCATCGCATTCTCTCATTGACAACTTTTTTTTTGATCACGCAGATTCCAAACACTCCTAAGCAAAATTGATCTTGTAGCAACATAAATTTCAAGCAGAAGTATCTTCATCTATTAATCTCATGGGTCAAATCATCCTGGGGTTGCATAGTAATTTTGATATTCCATAGGCCAGAGTCTTTTGTGGTTTAGCGGTGTTTCAGATGGTAGCTCTTAGAGTTTCAAGCTGGAATTCAAGTGCTATAGATTTTTAGCTACAACTGTCCATTCTTCAACACGAACATGATTTTGTGGCAAGTTGAAGTTAAAAAGCTGACATTAGTACCTTGGAGTAAAGATAATAGAATCACAAGTGACAAGACCAACTGAATGCGAAATGGGATCTAGAAGAATTGAACGTTATCATATCTATTGATTGAAACACCTGTATCTTTACAGGTGAACCATTCATCTCCCAAC
This sequence comes from Wickerhamomyces sp. yHMH26, assembly GCA_030571235.1. Classification (NCBI taxonomy): domain Eukaryota; kingdom Fungi; phylum Ascomycota; class Saccharomycetes; order Phaffomycetales; family Wickerhamomycetaceae; genus Wickerhamomyces; species Wickerhamomyces sp. yHMH26. The sequence goes on from JAJLXG010000043.1 coordinate 69,261, forward strand.
CACTGAGTTTATTGATTTCAGTAGATAAAAGAGTCTTGGTAAATCCTTTCCTTTGTATAATCAGGTCCAAGACTCACTCATCAAATCAACGTATGTTTCAACCAAATTGAAAGCAGTGGTCTGGGCAACTCCCGAAGAACCAAATAGCTCTGCCAATCCACCTGATGCTGTATTAGTCCTAAAATTAGGTGAATACCTGATGATATCTCAATTAAAGCAACTGTAACTGAACAGTTTCGATTGGGGACCTGTTCCACATCTTAGAGTTCAACATATCGTTTTATATGTTTCTTCGATTCAACACTGGTAGAAAGGAAGGAGCCGAAACAATGTGATATGATCTTTCGTGTTCAAACTGGACTTGAGTAGTTGGCGACCATATTAAAATGAGCTCCCTTCCAACGAATAGCACCAAAAGTTGTCAAAGCAACATTGACCAAAACCAAGCACGAATGTGGCTTGTGAGATCAAACGGGTTCAAACTGACTTTTTTTGAAGCTCATGACTTTGTCTCTGTTTTTAAACCATCTAAACAGAATCGAACAAAATTGGCGGCGTTGGCTTTCTGAATTTTGAATAGCTGTTGTTGATTTCGTTGTTTTGATTTCTTTTGATTTTTGTCTTCGACGAAAATAAATTTCGCGTTTTTTTTGTTTTTTTTTGAAAGCGATTGAAATCAAAAGATCAAGACCAAACAAACTATCAGTCCACACCACATTTAGGATTCAGTCTACAAAAGCAATGAGAGCTCCTTTATTAATTTGATATTTATTGCCCACAGATAGTGACACCTAAACAAAAATATTGAAAGAGCTGTCCTATCCCTTTGATCTTCAACCGAACCACCGTCACAGCCTCTAACGACACCAATGAAGGATTATAATAATTTAAATCCTAACTACTGAAGGTACTGCATGACTTGTTCCATCACTCACACATAAATCAGCTGATCATACGAACACCTAAACTCTACTTCTACCTCGTTAGTCCAAGAAGTCTACTAGTTCGGACCAACAAGAAGAAGATGAGAGCTTGAGCAAAAGTGTTTCAAGTAATGCCAGCCTTTGAGATACTACAAGCCTCCAGCATTAAACTTGTGTTCTTCATCGTTGCCATCTTTTGTTATCATCCTTCACGAAGCTCACATGCAGAGAGAAGAAAAAGTCAAAGGATATTTGACTGCCTTATAAGATCTGATTGCTGATTACTTGACTCTACTCACGCAACATGTATAGTAGAGACCACAATTCAATTGGCATGACTGGTTCTGGCAGTAGTGAAAGAAGGAGTTGACACTCTTTTGAGATATGAGTTTTTTCACTTAGAATTGAATTTCGTTCTACGAATGAGCCTAGAGCTGGATGAATGCTCAATTGGAATATGACCAAATGTTGACATTGAGACAGATACTTGAGAACCTCGAGAAACACACCCATACTTAAACCTCAGTTGGTTTATATTAATCTGACGTTGCGTGTTTGATTTTGTTAACTATCTGTTCAGTTAATGGTTGAATTACTTGGTCAATAGCTGAGATTTGAACAAACAGTAAAACCTCAGATGTGATAGATGTTCGGCAACCACAAACTGAGTGTTCTTTAAGCAATTATGGAAGATGACCATTATGTGAACTGTGTTTGCTTAGCTCGTTGAGTTCTTTTGCCATCATGGGAATATAGGATCATTGTTTGAAGGAGGTGGTGCCTTATATTTGATTTTGAATAGAATGATCACTTCACTAACTGGATAGAACAAACGTAGTAGGTGAATAACTCGTCTGCACATTAAGTGCATACATCAAGCACTTAACGAAGCTTGGGAACTCGGGTTTGCTCCCTTGGTTAGGCTTTGTCACTTCGATGCATCTCATCCATCAGCAAGTGTTGTGATTATACATTTAAGATGACGATGCTTTGAGGTGGCCACTTCAGCCTTGTATCTAACTTTTTTCTATTAAGTTACAGTAGGAGTCATGCTCTTTGTAAGTCACTTAGGTAGTGTATTTCTGAAAAACTTAGCTGTTGGCAATGTGTTGTCGTTTATTTCTTGTTTTTCAAATCTGAAGGCACACAAAATTCCCAAAATGATTTTCGACACGGTCTTTCGACCTCGGTATGAGCATACAAAAATGCCGCCATTGAGGAAACCTAGTCCTACACAAGGAACTATCGAAGCCTCCCTATCTAATTCAGTGTTGGATTTCTTCGTAACTTCCCAATTGGGACAGGTATGAGGCACTAAACATTGGAAATCGGCAAAAATCACTAATACAATAATGGACAGATGT